>JAUNZO010001696.1:0-74154 GCA_031894775.1 Chloris gayana
AGATGTAGAATGTATTTCGGAACGATCCCGGCGTTAAACACCGACGCACAATTTTATTTATGTTCGGGTGGGCCCACTACGGACCCGCATTTATTGCGCCGGGTCAAGTTGTGAAAACTCGTGTTTTCTGCACCCCGTAGTTTCTGGAGTCCAAAAATGTGTTCTGGAACGATCCGTGTGCGAAACACCGACGCACAATTTTGTTCATGTTCGTGTGGCCCCACTAGTGACACGCATTTGTTGCGTCGAGACAAGTTGTGAAAACTGTCTTTTCCGCACCACGTAGTGTCTATGAGTCCTAAAATGTATTCCGAACGATCCGAGCGTTAAACACCGACGCACAATTTTATTTATGTTCGGGTGGGCCCACTACGGACCCGCATTTATTGTGTCGGGACAAGTTTTGAAAACTCGTTTTCCGCACCCGTAGTTTCTAGAAGTCCAAAAATGTGTTCCGGAACAATCCGTGTGTGAAACACCGGCGCACAATTTTGTTCATGTTCGGGTGGGCCCACTACGGACCCGCATTTATTGTGCCGGGACAAGTTTTGAAAACTGTGTTTTCTGCACCCGATAGTTTCTAGAAGTCCAAAAATGTGTTCCGAATGATCCGTTTGCGAAACAACGACGCACAATTTTGTTCATGTTCGGGTGGGCCCACTATAGACACGCATTTATTGCGTCGGGACAAGTTGTGAAAACTGTGTTTTCCGCACCTCGTAGTGTCTATGAGATGTAGAATGTATTTCGGAACGATCCCAGCGTTAAACACCGACGCACAATTTTATTTATGTTCGGGTGGGCCCACTACGGACCCGCATTTATTGCGCCGGACAAGTTGTGAAAACTGTGTTTTCTGCACCCCGTAGTTTCTCGGAGTCCAAAAATGTGTTCTGGAACGATCCGTGTGCGAAACACCGACGCACAATTTTGTTCATGTTCGGGTGGCCCCACTAGTGACACGCATTTATTGCGTCGGGACAAGTTGTGAAAACCGTGTTTTCCGCACCTCGTAGTGTCTATGAGTCCTAAAATGTATTCCGAACGATCCGAGCGTTAAACACCGACGCACAATTTTGTTATGATCGGGTGGGCCCACTATAGACCCGTATTTATTGTGTCGGGACAAGTTGTGAAAACCGTGTTTTCGCACCTCGTAGTGTCTATGAGTCCTAAAATGTATTCCGAACGAACCCGGCGTTAAATACCGACGCACAATTTTATTTATGTTCGGGTGGGCCCACTACGGACCCGCATTTGTTGCGCCGGACAAGTTGTGAAAACCGTGTTTTCTCGCACCCGTAGTTTCTAGGAGTCCAAAAATGTGTTCCGGAACAATCCGTGTGCGAATCACCGACGCACAATTTTGTTCATGTTCGTGTGGCCCCACTAGTGACACACATTTATTGCGTCGGGACAAGTTGTGAAAACTATCTTTTCCGCACCTCGTAGTGTCTATGAGTCCTAAAATGTATTCCGGATCGATCCGAGCGTTAAACACCGACGCACAATTTTATTTATGTTCGGGTGGGCCCACTACGGACCCGCATTTATTGTGTCGGGACAAGTTTTGAAAACTGTGTTTTCTGCACCCGTAGTTTCTAGAATTCCAAAAATGTGTTCCGAATGATCCGTTTGCGAAACAAATGACGCACAATTTTGTTCATGTTCGGGCCCACTATAGACACGCATTTATTGCGTCGGGACAAGTTGTGAAAACCGTGTTTTCCGCACCTCGAAGTGTCTATGAGTTGTAGAATGTATTCCGGAACGATCCCAGCGTTAAACACCGACGCACAATTTTATTTATGTTCGGGTGGGCCCACTATAGACCCACATTTATTGCGCGGGACAAGTTGTAAAAACTGTGTTTTCCGCACCCGTATTGTCTAGGGCTCCAAAAATGAGTTCCGGAACGATCCGTGTGCGAAACACCGACGCACAATTTTGTTCATGTTCGGTTGGCCCCACTAGTGACACGCATTTGTTGCGTCGGGACAAGTTGTGAAAACTGTCTTTTCCGCACCACGTAGTGTCTATGAGTCCTAAAATGTATTCCGAACGATCGGAGCGTTAAACACCGACGCACAATTTTATTTATGTTCGGGTGGGCCCACTACGATCCCGCATTTATTGTGTCGGGACAAGTTTTGAAAACTCGTTTTTCGCACCCGTAGTTTCTAGAAGTCCAAAAATGTGTTCCGGAATGATCCGTGTACGAAACAACGACGCACAATTTTGTTCATGTTCTGGGCCCACTATAGACACGCATTTATTGCGTCGGGACAAGTTGTGAAAACTGTGTTTTCCGCACCTCGTAGTGTCTATGAGATGTAGAATGTATTCCGAACGATCCCGGCGTTAAACACCGATGCACAATTTTATTTATGTTCGGGTGGGCCCACTACGGACCCGCATTTATTGCGCGGGACAAGTTGTGAAAACCGTGTTTTCTGCACCCGTAGTTTCTAGGAGTCCAAAAATCTGTTCTGGAACAATCCGTATGCGAAACACCGACGCACAATTTTGTTCATGTTCGATTGGCCCCACTAGTGACACGCATTTATTGCATCGGGACAAGTTGTGAAAATTGTGTTTTCCGCACCTCGTTGTGTCTATGAGTCGTAAAATGTATTCCGAACGATCCGAGCGTTAAACACCGACGCACAATTTTATTTATGTTCGGGTGGGCCCACTACGGACCCGCATTTATTACACCGGGAGAAGTTGTGAAAACCGTGTTTTCTGCACCCGTAGTTTCTAGGAGTCCAAAAATGTGTTCCGGAACAATCCGTGTGCGAAACACCGACGCACAATTTTGTTCATTTTCGGGTGGCCCCACTAGTGACACGCTTTTATTGCGTCGGGACAAGTTGTGAAAACTATGTTTTCCGCACCTTGTAGTGTCTATGTGTCCTAAAATGTATTCCGAACGATCCGAGCGTTAAACACCGACGCACAATTTTGTTATGATCGGGTGGGCCCACTACACACCCGCATTTATTGCGTCGGGACAAGTTGTGAAAACCGTGTTTTCCGCACCCGGTAGTTTCTAGGAGTCCAAAAATATGTTCCGGAACAATCCGTGTGCGAAACACCGACGCACAATTTTGTTCATGTTCGGGTGGGCCCACTACGACCCCGCATTTATTGTGTCGGGACAAGTTTTGAAAAATGTGTTTTCTGCACCCGGTAGTTTCTAGAAGTCCAAAAATGTGTTCCGGAATGATCCGTTTGCGAAACAACGACGCACAATTTTGTTCATGTTCGGTGGGCCCACTATAGACACGCATTTATTGCGTCGGGACAAGTTGTGAAAACCGTGTTTTCCGCACCTCGTAGTGTCTATGAGATGTAGAATGTATTCCGAACGATCCCGGCGTTAAACACCGATGCACAATTTTATTCATGTTCGGGTGGGCCCACTACGGACCCGCATTTATTACGCCGGACAAGTTGTGAAAACCGTGTTTTCTGCACCCGTAGTTTCTAGGAGTCCAAAAATCTGTTCCGGAACAATCCATATGCGAAACACCGACGCACAATTTTGTTCATGTTCGGTTGGCCCCACTAGTGACACGCATTTATTGCATCGGGACAAGTTGTGAAAACCGTGTTTTCCGCACCTCGTTGTGTTTATGAGTCGTAAAATGTATTCCGGAACGCTCCGAACGTTAAACACCGACGCACAATTTTATTTATGTTCGGGTGGGCCCACTACGGATCCGCATTTATTGCGCTGGGACAAGTAGTGAAAATTGTGTTGTCCGCAGCCTGTAGTGTCCGTAAGTCCAAAAATGTGTTCCGGAATGATCCGTGTGCGAAACAGCGATGCACAATTTTGATCATGTTCGAGTGGCCCCACGATCGGCCTATATTTATTGCGTCGGGACAAGTGGTGAAAACTGTCTTTTCCGCACCCGTAGTGTCGATGAGTCCTAAAATGTATTCGGAACGATCCCGAGTGAAACTCCGACGCACAATTTTGTTTTTGATTGGGTAGGCCCACTACGGACCCGCATTTATTACGCCGGGACAAGTTGTGAGAACTGTGTTTTCCGCACCCGTAGTGTCTAGGAGTTCAAAAATGTGTTTCGGAACAATCCTCGTGCGAAACACCGACGTACAATTTTGTTCATGTTCGGGTGGCCCCACTAGTGACACGCATTTATTGCGTCAGGACAAGTTGTGAAAACTGTGCTTTCCGCAACTAGTAGTGTCTATGAGTCCTAAAATGTATTCCGGAACGAACCCGGCGTTAAACACCGATGCACAATTTTATTTATGTTCGGGTGGGCCAACTACGGACCCACATTTATTGCGCGGGACAAGTTGTGAAAACCGTGTTTTCCGCACCCGTAGTGTCTAGGGGTCCAAAAATGAGTTCCGGAACGATCCGTGTGCGAAACACCGACGCACAATTTTGTTCATGTTCGGGTGGGCCCACTATAGACACGCATTTATTGCGTCGGGACAAGTTGTGAAAACTGTGTTTTCCGCACCTCGTAGTGTCTATGAGATGTAGAATGTATTCCGGAACGATCCTCGCGTTAAACACCGACGCACAATTTTATTTATGTTCGGGTGGGCCCACTACGGACCCGCATTTATTACGCCGGGACAAGTTGTGAAAACTGTGTTTTCCGCACCCGTAGTTTCTAGGAGTCCAAAAATGTGTTCTGAAACGATCCATGTGCGAAACACCGACGCACAATTTTGTTCATGTTCGGTGGCCCCACTAGTGACAAGCATTTATTGCGTCGGGACAAGTTGTGAAAACTTTGTTTTCCGCACCTCGTAGTGTCTATGAGTCCTAAAATGTATTCCGGAATGATCCGAGCGTTAAACACCGACGCACAATTTTGTTTATGATTGGGTGGGCCCACTATAGACCCGCATTTATTACGCGGGACAAGTTGTGAAAACTGTGTTTTCCGCACTCGGTAGTTTCTAGGAGTCCAAAAATGTGTTCCGGAACAATCCGTGTGCGAAACACCGACGCACAATTTTGTCGATGTTCGAGTGGGCCCAGATCGACCCATATTTATTGCGTCAGGACAAGTTTTGAAAACTCGTGTTTTCCGCACTTCGTAGTGTCTATGAGTCGTAAAATGTATTCCGGAATGATCCGAGTGTTAAATACCGACGCACAATTTTATTTATGTTCGGGTGGGCCCACTACGGAGCCGCATTTGTTGCGCCGGGACAAGTTGTGAAAACCGTGTTTTCTCGCACCCGTAGTTTCTAGGAGTCCAAAAATGTGTTCCGGAACAATCCGTGTGCGAAACACCGACGCACAATTTTGCTCATGTTCGAGTGGGCCCACTATAGACACGCATTTATTGCGTCGGGACAAGTAATGAAAACCGTGTTTTCCGCACCTCGTAGTGTCTATGAGATGTAAAATGTATTCCGAACGATCCCGGCGTTAAACACCGACGCACAATTTTATTTATGTTCGGTGGGCCCACTACGGACCCGCATTTATTGCGCGGGACAAGTTGTGAAAACTGTGTTTTCTGCACCCGGTAGTTTCTAGGAGCCCAAAAATGTGTTCCGGAACAATCCGTGTGCGAAACACCGACGCACAATTTTGTTCATGTTCGGGTGGCCCCACTAGTGACACGCATTTTTGCGTCGGGACAAGTGGTGAAAACCGTGTTTTCCGCACCTCGTAGTGTCTATGAGTCGTAAAATGTATTCCGGAACGAGCCGAGCGTTACACACCGACGGACAATTTTGTTATGATCGGGTGGGCCGACTACGGACCCGCATTTATTGCGTCGGGACAAGTTGTGAAAACTGTGTTTTCCGCAACTACTAGTGTCTATGAGTCCTAAAATGTATTCCCGTAACAACTCTCGGAAAAATAATGCATTTCATGTCATCATGAGCATGTCATCAAATTGTTGCATTTTTGGAAGATATCGAATTTTGTGTTAATAACCTACACATAAAATATCAAAATAGATAAAGAAGAAAGGAAGTGTTTAAAAAGAAATAAAATAAACAGAAAATTCATATTTAATATTTTCTATGGCTCAAATGTCATAATAAAGATTTACAAAAATTTCCTGAAAGTATTTTGCTTTGTGAAATTATTTACAAGAAATAAACAAAGCTTCTTTTATTAATTTAACTATGAATTTTTAATCCAAAAATGATTTGGAGTTTTACCCTGGACTTAAAAGGAAAAATGCCCAAAATACTTTCACTAACACCCCTGAAAAATTTGGGAATTTTTGGAGCACCGGAAGGTCTCTATTTAATTTTCCGAAAGGCAAAGGGGTTTTTGTAAAATGGCCAAGCCGGGCCCGGTCGTCACTCTCTTCTTCTTCTCTCTCTCTCTCTCCACCGCGTCTCACCACCGCCTCGGCGCCGCACCGCCTCCCGGACCAGCTAAAGGCCCCGCCCGGCCTTATCTTGCCCTTCTCTCTCTCATTTCCTTCTTGACCCTACCACCATAGCTTCCATTTGCTCATCGCCGGCGCCAGCCCGCTCCGGTGCTTCGCCATCCAAACCACCGCTACCCGCAGCTCCGCCAGGACCACGTGAAGCTTTTCTAACCGAGCAAGTAGCTTGAGCACCGCCGTTCCGTCGAGGCAGGCCCATCGTCTTCCTCGGACCGCCGCCGTGTTCCTCCGCCGCGACCACAAAATTCGCACGGCCCGGTGAGCTAATCCGTCATCTCTTTGTGTTCCTTCGTGCGCAACTAGATGCTCTATGTTCCCAGCAGCTCATCCTTGGTTTTGCTCCACAGGAAGCAGGGCAATCGCCGTTCTTCGCAAGCTCCGATCGCCACCGTCCGCAGTCCCACGGTGAGCACCCCTTTCCGCGCTAGCTCATGTACCTAGGATCCCATGACGAGCTTGCGCATGCTCCGTAGAAGCTGCCCACCTGTTTTCCCCAAGTTTTGTTCGGTGGAGAGAGCTTGCGCCATCGCCGGAGTCTCCGCCGTGGTTGCCTCTCGCCGTTGCCTAGTCTCCGGTCGAGCTCATGTACGCGCGTCCCCACCGGAAGTTTCGCCGCATCGAGTAGAGTCTCTAGGTGTCTTCGCGGCGAGCTTTAGGCCAGGTCCGGCCGTCTCCGGTGGCCGCGCCGCCGCTGGACCGCCGCCGCGGTAGTGCCACACCGCGGGCCACACGCTCGTGGGATCGCGTGTGGCCACGTGGGGATCCCGTGCGGCCACCCCGTGGCCCATCGTGTGGCACAGAGCACTTTTATATTTTCAAAAATTCGTAGAAAATTCATTAAAAATCAGAAAAATGTCAAACCAACTTTGTTAGACTCAGAAAAATAAGAGTTATTTGTTTATGAAATAAAATATGTATTTTGTGTAATTTTCTTTCATAAATAGTAATTAATCCTTTTCTTTGTTTAAAGAAAAGCTATTATTTTATGTTAATAAAATGTTTAATGAAGAAAAATAATTTAATTAGATGAAGGAGATATCTGCAGACGAAAGTTATTATGAAAATTATTTTCCAAAATTAAACTGAAACTCTATTATTTTATGTGATCCCAATTTATTAGCCTTTTATCACATGTCCCTTAAAATAATGATTTATTTATTGCTTAATAAACCGGAATAATTTGTTAAATGTTAAACCTAAGTAAATAGGAACAGAACTAATTAATACTTAATGACCTTGATTAAACATTTGTTAATCAGCATAATCAATAGTTAATTATTGCTTAATGAACGTGCTTATCCCTAATGTATCAATTAACTAAGGTGATTAAGCTTTGATCTTTAATTATTAATTACTAGAGTTAATTAATGAAACTTTGCATAATTTTATCATGCGCATTCATGCATACATGATTGTGATTCGCAACGCATTGTCTGGTCGGCTTAGGTTCGAAGTGATCGAGGTTCCACCCGAGGTCGAGTCGAGAGCCGGGAATCTCGAAGTCGACCCAGCCGCCGAGGAAGCTAACTCCGAACAGTATCAAGGCAAGCCCCGGTGCATCCTACCTATGTTTTTAAATATTTTACTTTATCACATAGTGCAGTTATGTTTGTGCATTAGGTGTTAGGGAATGATTGACACCCTAGTTGCATTACGGTAGGATTCGGTTTGTTTATTCTATACTTGGTACAGGTAGCTCAATAGAGGCTAAGCTTAATTCATAGTCGCAACGGTAGATGTTTAGGGAATCTTAAAGCATGGAGGCTTTAAGGGTTTTGTGTTGACACTAAGATGATGAGAGTATTAATGAAGTTGAGACCGGACGGGCCCCGTAGGAGAAAGGGCAAGACGAAGATGATGTCTTGCAAGGTGGTAGCCCCGTCTCGTGTCGGTTAAGGACCGTACCGTTGTCGGCTTAGTTGAACAAGTTTGAACGTACCGTACTACATGCCTGGTATCATGGGCCCAGACAAGCTGATGTACCCTATCGCCCCGGAGATGTAGCGTAGCCGGCTCTCTTTCTCGGTCGTTAGTGAGAGGTTAGTCTCACGGGAGGGAGATGGGTCCGCCACGAAGGAAGTCGTGAAGTCGCCATACTCCCGGGGAGTTGGAAATGGCTAGTCTTCCGTCAGGTGCTAGCGGGAAAGGTTGTCGTATACGATCGGTGTGATGCGTATACGTCGTGTAGTCGGGTTTTGCCAGCTGGTATAAAATTGATTCGAATCGCTGTCCCTCGCCGTAATGAGTACCGCTTGTTTAGCTCGTCACATCGTAGTAACTTATATGGAAGATGAAGATGAGAGATGAGAGGATTAATGATCTATTTTATCTTGTCTTGCAAACTTCAATGCAATAGTGATAGGCTGCAAATGTCAAGGCTAATGAACTTAATACTGAGCTAAAATATCGAAAGTAAGGATCCACCCTTTAATGCTGTTTTCGCAAAGGAGAAAACCCCACGACCAGAAAGCCTTTGCATACTAGGCGTCGGCCTTAGCGTGCCATGTTGACGGGTCGAGTCTTGTTGAGTATTAGAATACTCGGGGTTTGTTTGTTACCTTTCAGGGAACGAGTCGTACTACCACGACTTGTATGGTAGCTTCCGGAAGCGGAGCAATGCCTAGAGGGAGGTTCTCTTCGGTGGGAACGTATCCCCACTCCGTGAAGAGGAAGGACCGTGATGTACGACGGGCTCAGTACATCACGTTAATTGTTGAGAGGTCTTTTGTTGTATAATAGTACAAGCTTCCGCTGGATACTCATAGGATGTTAAACTTCAATAATGTTATATTTCCGCTGCACGAATGTTTGTATTTCAAAAACCCGGTTGTATTATACCATGATGTATATATTACGGCTTGTATGAGATGATGTTTCGTTGTAACTCGCTTCGTCGAGTGTCCCTCTGTACCGATTCATATGTGTCCCGGAGGGGATGTCACAATTCCGGAATGAACCCAGTGTTAAACACCGACGCACAATTTTATTTATGTTCGGGTGGGCCCACTACGAGACCCGCATTTGTGAAAAGCTGTGTTTTCCGCACCCGGTAGTGTCTAGGGATCCGTAAATGAGTTCCGGAACGATCCGTGTGCGAAACACGGACGCACAATTTTGTTCATGTTCGAGTCGCCCCACTAGTGACACGCATTTATTGCGTCGGGACAAGTTGTGAAAACTGTGTTTTCCGCACCTCGTAGTGTCTATGAGTCCTAAAATGTATTCCGGAACGATCCGAGCGTCAAACACGGACGCACAATTTTGTTATGATCGGGTGGGCCCACTACGGACCCGCATTTATTGTGTCGGGACAAGTTATGAAAACTGTGTTTTCTGCCCCGATAGTTTCTAGGAGTCCAAAAATGTGTTCGGAACAATCCGTGTGTGAAACACCGACGCACAATTTTGTTCATGTTCGAGTGGGCCCACTATAGACACGCATTTATTGCGTCGGGACAAGTTGTGAAAACTGTGTTTTCCGCACCTCGTAGTGTCTACGAGTCGTAAAATGTATTCCGGAATAATCCGAGCGTTAAATACCAAAGCACAATTTTATTTATGTTCGGGTGGGCCCACTACGAGACCCGCATTTATTGCGCCGGGACAAGTTGTGAAAGCTGTGTTTTCCGCACCCGGTAGTTTCTAGAAGTCCAAAAATGTGTTCCGGAACAATCCGTGTGCGAAACACCGACGCACAATTTTGTTGATGTTCATGTGGCCCCACTAGTGACACGCATTTTTGCGTCGGGACAAGTTGTGAAAACTGTGTTTTCCGTACCTCGTAGTGTCTATGAGTCCTAAAATGTATTCCGGAACGAACCCGGCGTTAAACACCGACGCACAATTTTATTTATGTTCGGGTGGGCCCACTACGGACCCGCATTTATTGCGTCGGGACAAGTTGTGAAAACTGTGTTTTCCGCACCCGATAGTGTCGAGAAGTCCAAAAATGTGTTCGGTATGATCCATGTGCGAAACACCTATGCATAATTTTGATCATGTTCGGGTGGCCCCACTAGTGACACGCATTTATTGCGTCGGGACAAATTTTGAAAACTGTGTTTTCCGCACCCGGTAGTGTCGATGAGTTCTAAAATGTATTCCGGAACGATCCCGACGTGAAACACCTATGCACAATTTTTTTATGATCGGGTGGGCCCACTACGGACCCGCAATTATTGCGCCGGGACAAGTTGTGAGAACTGTGTTTTCCGCACCCGGTAGTGTCTAGGAGTCCAAAAATGTGTTCCGGAATGATCCGTGTGCGAAACACCGACGCACGATTTTGGTCATCTTCGGGTGGCCCCACTAGTGACACGCATTTATTGCGTCGGGACAAGTTGTGAAAACTGTGTTTTCCGCACCGACGAGTGTCGATGAGTCCTAAAATGTATTCGGAACGATTCTAGCTCGAAACACCTATGCACAATTTTGTTATGATCGGGTGGGCCCACTACGGACCCGCATTTATTGTGTCGGCGCAAGATGTGAAAACTGTGTTTTCCGCACCCGTAGTTTCTAGGAGTCCAAAAATGTGTTCCGGAACAATCCGTGTGCGAAACACCGACGCACAATTTTGTTCATGTTCGGGTGGCCCCACTAGTGACACGCATTTTTTGCGTCGGGACAAGTTGTGAAAACTGTGTTTTCCGCACCTCGTAGTGTCTATGAGTCGTAAAATGTATTCGGAACGATCCGAGCGTTAAACACCCACGTACAATTTTATTTATGTTCGGGTGGGCCCACTACGGACCCACATTTATTGCGCCGGGATAAGTAGTGAAAGCTGTGTTTTCCGCACCCGATCTTGTCTAGGAGTCCAAAAATGTGTTCGGAACGATCCTAGCATGAAACACCGATGCACAATTTTGTTTATGATCGGGTGGGCCCACTAGAGACCTGCATTTATTGCACCGGGACAAGTTGTGAAAATTATGTTTTCCGCACCCGGTATTGTCTAGGAAAAATGTGTTCCGGAACGATCCTAGCATGAAACACCCACGTACAATTTTATTTATGTTCGGGTGGACCCACTGCGGACCCGCATTTATTGCGCCGGGACAAGTTGTGAAAACTGTGTTTTCCGCACCCGGTATTGTCTAGGAAAAATGTGTTCGGAACGATCCGTGTGCGAAACACCGACGCACAATTTGTTCATGTTCGGGTGGCCCCACTAGTGACACGCATTTATTGCGTCGGGACAAGTTTTGAAAACTATGTTTTCCGCACCCGGTAGTGTCGATAAGTCCTAAAATGTATTCGGAACGATCCCAACGTGAAACACCAATGCACAATTTTGTTTATGATCGGGTGGACCCACTACGGACCCGCATTTATTGCGCCGGGACAAGTTGTGAGAACTCGTGTTTTCCGCACCCGGTAGTGTCTAGGAGTCCAAAAATGTGTTCGGAACGATCCGTGTGCGAAACGCCGTCGCACAACTTTATTCATGTTCGGGTGGCCCCACTAGTGACACGCATTTATTGCGTCGGGACAAGTTGTGAAAACTGTATTTTGCGCACCTCGTAGTGTCTATGAGTCGTAAAATGTATTCGGAACGATCCGAGCGTTAAACACCCACGTACAATTTTATTTATGTTCGGGTGGGCCCACTACAGACCCACATTTATTGCGCTGGGATAAGTAGTGAAAACTGTGTTTTCCGCACCCGTCATTGTCTAGGAGTCCAAAAATGTGTTCGGAACGATCCTAGCATGAAACACCGATGCACAATTTTGTTTATGATCGGGTGGGCCCACTAGAGACCTGCATTTATTGCACCGGGACAAGTTGTGAAAATTATGTTTTCCGCACCCGGTAGTGTCTAGGAGTCTAAAAATGTGTTCGGAACGATCCGTGTGCGAAACACCGACGCACAATTTTGTTCATGTTCGGGTGGCCCCACTAGTGACAGGCATTTATTGCGTCGGGACAAGTTGTGAAAACTGTGTTTTCCGCACCTAATAGTGTCTATGAGTCCTAAAATGTATTCCGGAATGATCCCGGCGTTAAACACCGACGCACAATTTTATTTAAGTTTGGGTGGGCCCACTACGGACCCGCATTTGTTGCGTCGGGACAAGTTGTGAAAACTATGTTTTCCGCACCTAGTAGTGTCTATGAGTCTTAACATGTATTCGGAACGATCCCAGCGTGAAACACCGATGCACAAATTTGTTTATGATCGGGTGGGCCCACTACGGACCTGCATTTATTGTGCGGGACAAGTTATGAAAGCTGTGTTTTCTTCACCGGTAGTGTCTAGGACTCCAAAAATGTGTTCGAAACGATCCGTGTGCGAATTGTTCATGTTCGGGTGGCCCCACTAGTGACACGCATTTATTGCGTCGGGACATGTTGTGAAAGCTGTGTTTTCCGCACCTAGTAGTGTCTATGAGTCCTAAAATGTATTCCGGAATGATCCCGGCGTTAAACACCGACGCACAATTTTATTTAAGTTCGGGTGGGCCCACTACGAGCCCGCATTTGTTGCGCCGGAACAAGTTGTGAAAACTGTGTTTTCCGCACCCCGTAGTGTCTGGGAGTGCAAAAATGTGTTCGAAATGAATCGTGTGCGAAACACCGACGCATAATTTTTTTATGATCGGGTGGGCCCACTATCGACCCGCATTTATTGCGCCGGGAGAAGTTGTGAAAACTGTGTCTTCCGCACCCGGTAGTGTCTAGGAGTCTAAAAATGTGTTCAGAACGATCCGTGTGCGAAACACCGACGCACAATTTTGTTCATGTTCGGGTGGCCCCACTAGTGACACGCATTTATTGCGTCGGGACAAGTTGTGAAAACTGTGTTTTCCGCACCTAGTAGTGTCTATGAGTCCTAAAATGTATTCGGAATGATCCCAGCGTTAAACACCGACGCGCAATTTTATTTAAGTTCGGGTGGGCCCACTACGAGACCCGCATTTGTTGCGTCGGGACAAGTTGTGAAAACTATGTTTTCCGCACCTAGTAGTGTCCATGAGTCTTAAAATGTATTCGGAACGATCCCAGCGTGAAACACCGATGCACAATTTTGTTTATGATCGGGTGGGCCCACTACGGACCTGCATTTATTGCGCCGGGACAAGTTGTGAAAACTGTGTTTTCTGCACCCGGTAGTGTCTAGGAGTCCAAAAATGTGTTCGAAACGATCCGTGTGCGAAACACCGAGGCACAATTTTGTTCATGTTCGGGTGGCCCCACTAGTGACACGCATTTATTGCGTCGGGACAAGTTGTGAAAACTGTGTTTTCCGCACCTAGTAGTGTCTATGAGTCCTAAAATGTATTCGGAATGATCCCAACGTTAAACACCGACGCACAATTTTATTTAAGTTCGGGTGGGCCCACTACGGACCCGCATTTGTTGCGCCGAGACAAGTTGTGAAAGCCGTGTTTTCCGCACCCGTAGTGTCTAGGTGTGCAAAAATGTGTTCGAAACGAATCGTGTGAGAAACACCGACACACAATTTTGTTTATGATCGGGTGGGCCCACTATCGACCCGCATATATTGCGCCGGGACAAGTTGTGAAAACCGTGTTTTCCGCACTCGGTAGTGTCTAGGAGTCTAAAAATGTGTTCCGGAACGATCCGTGTGCGAAACACCGACGCACAATTTTTTTCATGTTCAAGTGGCCCCACTAGTGACACGCTTTTATTACGTCGGGATAAGTTGTGAAAACTGTGTTTTCCGCTCCTAGTAGTGTCTATGAGTCCTAAAATGTATTCCGGAATGATCCCAGCGTTAAACACCGACGCACAATTTTATTTAAGTTCGGGTGGGCCCACTATAGACCCGCATTTGTTGCGCCGGGACAAGTTGTGAAAACTGTGTTTTCGGCACCCCGTAGTGTCTAGGAGTGCAAAAATGTGTTCGAAACGAATCGTGTGCGAAACACCGACGCACAATTTTGTTTATGATCGGGTGGGCCCACTACTGACCCGCATTTATTGCGCCGGGACAAGTTGTGAAAACTGTGTTTTCCGCTCCCGGTAGTGTCTAGGAGTCTAAAAATGTGTTCGGAACGATCCGTGTGCGAAACACCGACGCACAATTTTGTTCATGTTCAGGTGGCCCCACTAGTGACACGCATTTATTGCGTCGGGACAAGTTGTGAAAACTCGTTTTCCGCACCTAGTAGTGTCTATGAGTGCTAAAATGTATTCCGGAAGATCCCAGCGTTAAACACCGACGCACAATTTTATTTAAGTTCGGGTGGGCCCACTACTAAAATGTATTCCGGAATGATCCCAGCGTTAAACACCGACGCACAATTTTATTTAAGTTCGGGTGGGCCCACTATAGACCCGCATTTGTTGCGTCGGGAGAAGTTGTGAAAACTGTGTTTTCGGCACCCCGTAGTGTCTAGGAGTGCAAAAATGTCTTCCGAAACGAACCGTGTGCGAAACACCGACGCACAATTTTGTTTATGATCGGGTGGGCCCACTATCGACCCGCATTTATTGCGCCGGGACAAGTTGTGAAAACTGTGTTTTCCGCACCTGGTAGTGTCTAGGAGTCTAAAAATGTGTTCGGAACGATCCGTGTGCGAAACACCGACGCACAATTTTGTTCATGTTCGGGTGGCCCCACTAGTGACACGCATTTATTGCGTCGGGACAAGTTGTGAAAACTGTGTTTTCCGCACCTAGTAGTGTCTATGACTCCTAAAATGTATTCCGGAATGATCCCGGCGTTAAACACCGACGCACAATTTTATTTAAGTTCGGGTGGGCCCACTACGTGACCCGCATTTGTTGCGTCGGGACAAGTTGTGAAAACTATGTTTTCCGCACCTAGTAGTGTCTATGAGTCCTAAAATGTATTCCGGAATGATCCCGGCGTTAAACACCGACGCACAATTTTATTTAAGTTCGGGTGGGCCCACTACGGACCCGCATTTGTTGCGGCGGGACAAGTTCTGAAAGCTGTGTTTTCCGCACCGGTAGTGTCTAGGAGTCTAAAAATGTGTTCGGAACGATCCGTGTGCGAAACACCGACGCACAATTTTGTTCATGTTCGGGTGGTCCCACTAGTGACATGCATTTATTGCGTCGGGAGAAGTTGTGAAAACTGTGTTTTCCGCACCCGGTAGTGTCTAGGAGTCCAAAAATGTGTTCGGAATGATCCGTGTGCGAAACACCGACGCACATTTTTTTCATGTTCGGGTGGCCCCACTAGTGACACACTTTTATTACGTCGGGATAAGTTGTGAAAACTGTGTTTTCCGCACCTAGTAGTGTCTATAAATCCTAAAATGTATTCCGGAATGATGCCGGCGTTAAACACCGACATACAATTTTATTTAAGTTCGGGTCGGCCCACTACGAGACCCGCATTTGTTGCGCTGCGACAAGTTTGTGAAAACTGTGTTTTCCACACCGGTAGTGTCTAGGAGTGCAAAAATGTGTTCGAAACGAATCGTGTGCGAAACACCGACGCACAATTTTATTTATGATCGGGTGGGCCCACTACTGACCCGCACTTATTGCGTCGGGACAAGTTGTGAAAACTATGTTTTCCGCACCTAGTAGTGTCTATGAGTCTTAAAATGTATTCCGAAACGATCCCAGCGTCAAACTCCGATGCACAATTTTGTTTATGATCGGGTGGGCCCACTACGAGACCTGCATTTATTGCGCCGGGACAAGTTGTGAAAACTGTGTTTTCCGCACCCGGTAGTGTCTAGGAGTCCAAAAATGTGTTCAGAAACGATCCGTGTGCCAAACACCGACGCACAATTTTGTTCATGTTCGGGTGGCCCCACTAGTGACACGCATGTATTGCGTCGGGACAAGTTGTGAAAGCTGTGTTTTCCGCACCTAGTAGTGTCTATGAGTCCTAAAATGTATTCGGAATGATCCCGGCGTTAAACACCGACGCACAATTTTATTTAAGTTCGGGTGGGCCCACTACGAGACCCGCATTTGTTGCGTCGGGACAAGTTGTGAAAGCTATGTTTTCCGCACCTAGTAGTGTCTATGAGTCTTAAAATGTATTCCGGAACGATCCCGAGCGTGAAATACCGATGCACAATTTTTTTATGATCGGGTGGGCCCACTAAAGACCCGCATTTATTGCGCCGGGACAAGTTGTGAAAACTGTGTTTTCTGCACCCGGTAGTGTCTAGGAGTCCAAAAATGTGTTCCGAAACGATTCTTGTGCGAATTGTTCATGTTCGAGTGGCCCCACTAGTGACACGCATTTATTGCGTCGGGACAAGTTGTGAAAGCTGTGTTTTCCGCACCTAGTAGTGTCTATGAGTCCTAAAATGTATTCGGAATGATCCCGGCGTTAAACACCGACGCACAATTTTATTTAAGTTCGGGTGGGCCCACTACGGACCCGCATTTGTTGCGTCGGGACAAGTTGTGAAAACTATGTTTTCCGCACCCGGTAGTGTCTAGGAGTCTAAAAATGTGTTCGGAACGATCCCAGCGTGAAATACCGATGCACAATTTTTTTATGATCGGGTGGGCCCAGTAAAGACCCGCATTTATTGCGCCGGGACAAGTTGTGAAAACTGTGTTTTCTGCACCCGGTAGTGTCTAGGAGTCCAAAAATGTGTTCCGAAACGATTCTTGTGCGAATTGTTCATGTTCGGGTGGCCCCACTAGTGACACGCATTTATTGCGTCGGGACAAGTTATGAAAACTGTGTTTTGCACACCTAGTAGTGTCTATTAGTCCTAAAATGTATTCCGAAATGATCCCAACGTTAAACACCAACGCACAATTTTATTTAAGTTCGGGTGGGCCCACTATCGACCCGCATTTATTGCGCCGGGACAAGTTGTGAAAACTGTGTTTTCCGCACCCGGTAGTGTCTAGGAGTCTAAAAATGTGTTCCGGAACGATCCGTGTGCGAAACACCGACGCACAATTTTGTTCATGTTTAGGTGGCCCCACTAGTGACATGCATTTATTGCGTCAGGAAAAGTTGTGAAAACAATGTTTTCCGCACCTAGTAGTGTCTATGAGTCTTAAAATGTATTCCGAAACGATCCCAGCGTGAAATACCGATGCACAATTTTGTTTATGATCGGGTGGGCCCACTACGGACCCACATTTATTGCGCCGGGACAAGTTGTGAAAACTGTGTTTTCTGCACCCGGTAGTGTCTAGGAGTCCAAAAAAGTGTTCGAAATGATCCGTGTGCGAATTGTTCATGTCTTAAAATGTATTCCGAACGATCCAGCGTGAAATACCGATGCACAATTTTGTTTATGTTCGGGTGGGCCCACTACGGACCTGCATTTATTGCGCGGGACTAGTTGTGAAAGCTGTGTTTTCTGCACCGGTAGTGTCTAGGAGTCCAAAAATGTGTTCGAAACGATCCTCGTGCGAATTGTTCATGTTCGGGTGGCCTCACTAGTGACACGCATTTATTGCGTCGGGACAAGTTGTGAAAGCTGTGTTTTCCGCACCTAGTAGTGTCTATGAGTCCTAAAATGTATTCCGGAATGATCCCAGCGTTAAACACCGACGCACAATTTTATTTAAGTTCGGGTGGGCCCACTACGAGACCCGCATTTGTTGTGCCGGGACAAGTTGTGAAAACTGTGTTTTCCGCACCCGTAGTGTCTAGGAGTGCAAAAATGTGTTCCAAAACGAGCCGTGTGCGAAACACCGACGCACAATTTTGTTTATGATCGGGTGGGCCCACTATCGACCCGCATTTATTGCGCCGGGACAAGTTGTGAAAGCTGTGTTTTCCGCACCCGGTAGTATCTAGGAGTCTTAAAATGTGTTCGGAACGATCCGTGTGCGAATTGTTCATGTTCGGGTGGCCCCACTAGTGACACGCATTTATTGCGTCGGGACAAGTTGTGAAAACTGTGTTTTCCGCACCTAGTAGTGTCTATGAGTCCTAAAATGTATTCCGGAATGATCCCAGCGTTAAACACCGACGCACAATTTTATTTAAGTTCGGGTGGGCCCACTACGAGACCCGCATTTGTTGCGCCGGGACAAGTTGTGAAAGCTGTGTTTTCCGCACCCGTAGTGTCTAGGAGTGCAAAAATGTGTTCCAAAACGAAGCGTGTGCGAAACACCGACGCACAATTTTGTTTATGATCGGGTGGGCCCACTATTGACCCGCATTTATTGCGCCGAGACAAGTTGTGAAAACTATGTTTTCCGCACCCGGTAGTGCTAGGAGTCTAAAAATGTGTTCGGAACGATCCGTGTGCGAACCACCGACGCACAATTTTGTTCATGTTCGGGTGGCCCCTATAGTGACATCCTTTTATTGTGTCGGGACAAGTTGTGAAAACTATGTTTTCCGCACCTAGTAGTGTCTATGAGTCTTAAAATGTATTCCGGAACGATCCTAGCGTGAAATACCGATGCACAATTTTGTTTATGATCGGGTGGGCCCACTACGGACCCGCATTTATTGCGCCGGGACAAGTTGTGAAAACTGTGTTTTCCTCACCCCGTAGTGTCTAGGAGTGCAAAAATGTGTTCCAAAACGAACGGTGTGCGAAACACCGACGCACAATTTTGTTTATGATCGGGTGGGCCCGATCTCGACCCGCATTTATTGCGTCGGGACAAGTTGTGAAAACTGTGTTTTCCGTACCGGTAGTGTCTAGGAGTCCAAAAATGTGTTCGAAACGATCCGTGTGCGAAACACCGACGCACAATTTTGTTCATGTTCGGGTGGCCCCACTAGTGACACGCATTTATTGCGTCGGGACAAGTTGTGAAAACTGTGTTTTCCGCACCTAGTAGTGTCTATGAGTCCTAAAATGTATTCCGGAATGATCCCAGCGTTAAACACCGACGCACAATTTTATTTAAGTTCGGGTGGGCCCACTACGAGACCCGCATTTGTTGCGCCGGGACAAGTTGTGAAAACTGTGTTTTCCGCACCCAGTAGTGTCTAGGAGTGCAAAAATGTGTTCCAAAACGAACCGTGTGCGAAACACCGATGCACAATTTTGTTTATGATCGGGTGGGCCCACTACCGACCCGCATTTATTGCGCGGGACAAGTTGTGAAAACTGTGTTTTCCGTACCCGGTAGTGTCTAGGAGTCTTAAAATGTGTTCGGAACGATCCGTGTGCGAATTGTTCATGTTCGGGTGGCCCCACTAGTGACACGCATTTATTGCGTCGGGACAAGTTATGAAAACTGTGTTTTCCGCACCTAGTAGTGTCTATGAGTCCTAAAATGTATTCCGGAATGATGCCGGCGTTAAACACCGACGCACGATTTTATTTAAGTTTGGGTGGGCCCACTACGGACCCGCATTTGTTGCGTCGGGACAAGTTGTGAAAACTATGTTTTCCGCACCTAGTAGTGTCTATGAGTCTTAAAATGTATTCGGAACGATCACGAGCGTGAAATACCGATGCACAATTTTTTTTATGATCGGGTGGGCCCACTACGGACCCGCATTTATTGCGCCGGGACAAGTTGTGAAAATAGTGTTTTCCGCACCCGGTAGTGTCTAGGAGTCCAAAAATGTGTTCCGAAACGATCCGTGTGCGAATTGTTCATGTTCGGGTGGCCCCACTAGTGACACGCATTTATTGCGTCGGGACAAGTTGTGAAAACTGTGTTTTCCGCACCTAGTAGTGTCTATGAGTCCTAAAATGTATTCCGGAATGATCCCGAGCGTTAAACACCGACGCACAATTTTATTTAAGTTCGGGTGGGCCCACTACGAGCCGCATTTGTTGCGTCGGGACAAGTTGTGAAAACTATGTTTTCCGCACCTAGTAGTGTCTATGAGTCTTAAAATGTATTCCGGAACGATCCCAGCGTGAAACACCGATGCACAATTTTGTTTATGATCGGGTGGGCCCACTACGGACACGCATTTATTGCGTCGGGACAAGTTGTGAAAGCTGTGTTTTCTGCACCCGGTAGTGTCTAGGAGTCCAAAAATGTGTTCCGAAACAATCCGTGTGCGAATTGTTCTTGTTCGAGTGGCCCCACTAGTGACACGCATTTATTGCGTCGGGACAAGTTATGAAAACTGTGTTTTGCACACCTAGTAGTGTCTATTAGTCCTAAAATGTATTCCGGAATGATCCCAACGTTAAACACCGACGCACAATTTTATTTAAGTTCGGGTGGGCCCACTCATCGACCCGCATTTATTGCGCCGGGACAAGTTGTGAAAACTGTGTTTTCCGCACCCGGTAGTGTCTAGGAGTCTAAAAATGTGTTCGGAACGATCCGTGTGCCAAACACCGACGCACAATTTTGTTCATGTTTAGGTGGCCCCACTAGTGACATGCATTTATTGCGTCAGGAAAAGTTGTGAAAACTATGTTTTCCGCACCTAGTAGTGTCTATGAGTCTTAAAATGTATTCGGAACGATCCCGGCGTGAAATACCGATGCACAATTTTGTTTATGATCGGGTGGGCCCACTACGGACCCGCATTTATTGCGCCGGGACAAGTTGTGAAAACTGTGTTTTCTGCACCTGTAGTGTCTAGGAGTCCAAAAATGTGTTGCGAAAGGATCCGTGTGCGAATTGTTCATGTCTTAAAATGTATTCGGAACGATCCCAGCGTGAAATACCGATGCACAATTTTGTTTATGTTCGGGTGGGCCCACTACGGACCTGCATTTATTGCGCCGGGACTAGTTGTGAAAACTGTGTTTTCTGCACCCGGTAGTGTCTAGGAGTCCAAAAATGTGTTCCGAAACGATCCGTGTGCGAATTGTTCATGTTCGGGTGGCCTCACTAGTGACACGCATTTATTGCGTCGGGACAAGTTGTGAAAACTGTGTTTTCCGCACCTAGTAGTGTCTATGAGTCCTAAAATGTATTCCGGAATGATCCCAGCGTTAAACACCGACGCACAATTTTATTTAAGTTCGGGTGGGCCCACTACGGACCCGCATTTGTTGTGCCGGGACAAGTTGTGAAAACTGTGTTTTCCGCACCCGTAGTGTCTAGGAGTGCAAAAATGTGTTCCAAAACGAACCGTGTGCGAAACACCGACGCACAATTTTGTTTATGATCGGGTGGGCCCACTATCGACCCGCATTTATTGCGCCGGGACAAGTTGTGAAAACTGTGTTTTCCGCACCCGGTAGTATCTAGGAGTCTTAAAATGTGTTCGGAACGATCCGTGTGCGAATTGTTCATGTTCGGGTGGCCCCACTAGTGACACGCATTTATTGCGTCGGGACAAGTTGTGAAAACTGTGTTTTCCGCACCTAGTAGTGTCTATGAGTCCTAAAATGTATTCCGGAATGATCCCGGCGTTAAACACCGACGCACAATTTTATTTAAGTTCGGGTGGGCCCACTACGAGACCCGCATTTGTTGCGCCGGGACAAGTTGTGAAAATCGTGTTTTCCGCACCCGTAGTGTCTAGGAGTGCAAAAATGTGTTCCAAAACGAACGTAGTGCGAAACACCGACGCACAATTTTGTTTATGATCGGGTGGGCCCACTATTGACCCGCATTTATTGCGCCGGGACAAGTTGTGAAAACTATGTTTTCTCGCACCGGTAGTGCTAGGAGTCTAAAAATGTGTTCCGGAACGATCCGTGTGCGAACCACCGACGCACAATTTTGTTCATGTTCGGGTGGCCCCTATAGTGACATCCTTTTATTGTGTCGGGACAAGTTGTGAAAACTATGTTTTCCGCACCTAGTAGTGTCTATGAGTCTTAAAATGTATTCGGAACGATCCTAGCGTGAAATACCGATGCACAATTTTGTTTATGATCGGGTGGGCCCACTACGGACCCGCATTTATTGCGCCGGGACAAGTTGTGAAAACTGTGTTTTCCTCACCCCGTAGTGTCTAGGAGTGCAAAAATGTGTTCCAAAACGAACGGTGTGCGAAACACCGACGCACAATTTTGTTTATGATCGGGTGGGCCCGATGTCGACCCGCATTTATTGCGCCGGGACAAGTTGTGAAAACTGTGTTTTCCGTACCGGTAGTGTCTAGGAGTCCAAAAATGTGTTCCGAAACGATCCGTGTGCGAAACACCGACGCACAATTTTGTTCATGTTCGGGTGGCCCCACTAGTGACACGCATTTATTGCGTCGGGACAAGTTGTGAAAACTGTGTTTTCCGCACCTAGTAGTGTCTATGAGTCCTAAAATGTATTCCGGAATGATCCCGGCGTTAAACACCGACGCACAATTTTATTTAAGTTCGGGTGGGCCCACTACGAGACCCGCATTTGTTGCGTCGGGACAAGTTGTGAAAACTGTGTTTTCCGCACCCCGTAGTGTCTAGGAGTGCAAAAATGTGTTCCAAAACGAGCCGTGTGCGAAACACCGACGCACAATTTTGTTTATGATCGGGTGGGCCCACTACTGACCCGCATTTATTGCGCCGGGACAAGTTGTGAAAGCTGTGTTTTCCGTACCGGTAGTGTCTAGGAGTCTTAAAATGTGTTCGGAACGATCCGTGTGCGAATTGTTCATGTTCGGGTGGCCCCACTAGTGACACGCATTTATTGCGTCGGGACAAGTTATGAAAACTGTGTTTTCCGCACCTAGTAGTGTCTATGAGTCCTAAAATGTATTCGGAATGATGCCGGCGTTAAACACCGACGCACGATTTTATTTAAGTTTGGGTGGGCCCACTACGAGCCCGCATTTGTTGCGTCGGGACAAGTTGTGAAAACTATGTTTTCCGCACCTAGTAGTGTCTATGAGTCTTAAAATGTATTCCGGAACGATCACGGCGTGAAATACCGATGCACAATTTTTTTTATGATCGGGTGGGCCCACTACGGACCCGCATTTATTGCGCGGGACAAGTTGTGAAAATAGTGTTTTCCGCACCCGGTAGTGTCTAGGAGTCCAAAAATGTGTTCCGAAACGATCCGTGTGCGAATTGTTCATGTTCGGGTGGCCCCACTAGTGACACGCATTTATTGCGTCGGGACAAGTTGTGAAAACTGTGTTTTCCGCACCTAGTAGTGTCTATGAGTCCTAAAATGTATTCCGGAATGATCCCAGCGTTAAACACCGACGCATAATTTTATTTAAGTTCGGGTGGGCCCACTACAGAGCCGCATTTGTTGCGTCGGGACAAGTTGTGAAAACTATGTTTTCCGCACCTAGTAGTGTCTATGAGTCTTAAAATGTATTCCGGAACGATCCCGAGCGTGAAACACCGATGCACAATTTTGTTTATGATCGGGTGGGCCCACTACGGACACGCATTTATTGCGCCGGGACAAGTTGTGAAAACTGTGTTTTCCGCACCCGGTAGTGTCTAGGAGTCCAAAAATGTGTTCGAAACAATCCGTGTGCGAATTGTTCTTGTTCGAGTGGCCCCACTAGTGACACGCATTTATTGCGTCGGGACAAGTTATGAAAACTGTGTTTTGCACACCTAGTAGTGTCTATTAGTCCTAAAATGTATTCCGGAATGATCCCAACGTTAAACACCGACGCACAATTTTATTTAAGTTCGGGTGGGCCCACTACGACCCGCATTTATTGCGCCGGGACAAGTTGTGAAAACTGTGTTTTCCGCACCCGGTAGTGTCTAGGAGTCTAAAAATGTGTTCCGGAACGATCCGTGTGCGAAACACCGACGCACAATTTTGTTCATGTTTAGGTGGCCCCACTAGTGACATGCATTTATTGCGTCGGGAAAAGTTGTGAAAACTATGTTTTCCGCACCTAGTAGTGTCTATGAGTCTTAAAATGTATTCCGGAACGATCCCGGCGTGAAATACCGATGCACAATTTTGTTTATGATCGGGTGGGCCCACTACGAGACCCGCATTTATTGCGCCGGGACAAGTTGTGAAAACTGTGTTTTCCGCACCCGTAGTGTCTAGGAGTCCAAAAATGTGTTGCGAAATGATCCGTGTGCGAATTGTTCATGTCTTAAAATGTATTCCGAACGATCCCAGCGTGAAATACCGATGCACAATTTTGTTTATGTTCGGGTGGGCCCACTACGGACCTGCATTTATTGCGCCGGGACAAGTTGTGAAAACTGTGTTTTCTGCACCCGGTAGTGTCTAGGAGTCCAAAAATGTCTTCCGAAACGATCCGTGTGCGAATTGTTCATGTTCGGGTGGCCTCACTAGTGAGACGCATTTATTGCGTCGGGACAAGTTGTGAAAACTGTGTTTTCCGCACCTAGTAGTGTCTATGAGTCCTAAAATGTATTCCGGAATGATCCCAGCGTTAAACACCGACGCACAATTTTATTTAAGTTCGGGTGGGCCCACTACGAGACCCGCATTTGTTGCGTCGGGACAAGTTGTGAAAACTATGTTTTCCGCACCCGGTAGTGTCTAGGAGTCCAAAAATGTGTTCCGAAACAATCCGTGTGCGAATTGTTCATGTTCGGGTGGCCCCACTAGTGACACGCATTTATTGCGTCGGGACAAGTTGTGAAAACTCTGTTTTCCGCACCTTGTAGTGTCTATGTGTCTAAAAATGTATTCCGGAACAATCCCAGCGTGAAATACCGATGCACAATTTTGTTTATGATCGGGTGGGCCCACTACGTGACCCGCATTTATTGCGCCGGGACAAGTTGTGAGAACTGTGTTTTCCGCACCCGGTAGTGTCTAGGAGTCCAAAAATGTGTTCGAAACAATCCGTGTGCGAATTGTTCATGTTCGGGTGGCCCCACTAGTGACACGCATTTATTGCGTCGGGACAAGTTGTGAAAACTCTGTTTTCCGCACCTAGTAGTGTCTATGAGTCCTAAAATGTATTCCGGAATGATCCCGGCGTTAAACACCGACGCACAATTTTATTTAAGTTCGGGTGGGCCCACTACGAGACCCGCATTTGTTGCGCCGGGACAAGTTGTGAAAACTGTGTTTTCCTCACCCGGTAGTGCTAGGAGTCTAAAAATGTGTTCGGAACGATCCGTGTGCGAAACACCGACGCACAATTTTGTTCATGTTCGGGTGGCCCCCGTAGTGACATGCATTTATTGTGTCGGGACAAGTTGTGAAAACTATGTTTTCCGCACCTAGTAGTGTCTATGAGTCTTAAAATGTATTCCGGAACGATCCCGGCGTGAAATACCGATGCACAATTTTGTTTATGATCGGGTGGGCCCACTACGGACCTGCATTTATTGCGCCGGGACAAGTTGTGAAAACTGTGTTTTCTGCACCCGTTAGTGTCTAGGAGTACAAAAATGTGTTCCGAAACGATCCGTGTGCGAAACACCGACGCACAATTTTGTTCATGTTCGGGTGGCCCCACTAGTGACACGCATGTATTGCGTCGGGACAAGTTGTGAAAACTGTGTTTTGCACACCTAGTAGTGTCTATTAGTCCTAAAATGTATTCCGGAATGATCCCAACGTTAAACACCGAGGCACAATTTTATTTAAGTTCGGGTGGGCCCACTATCGACCCGCATTTATTGCGCCGGGACAAGTTGTGAAAACTGTGTTTTCCGCACCCGGTAATGTCTAGGAATCTAAAAATGTGTTCGGAACGATCCGTGTGCGAAACACCGACGCACAATTTTGTTCATGTTTAGGTGGCCCCACTAGTGACATGCATTTATTGCGTCAGGACAAGTTGTGAAAACTATGTTTTCCGCACCTAGTAGTGTCTATGAGTCTTAAAATGTATTCCAGAACGATCCCGGCGTGAAATACCGATGCACAATTTTGTTTATGATCGGGTGGGCCCACTACGGACCCGCATTTATTGCGCCGGGACAAGTTGTGAAAACTGTGTTTTCCGCACCCGTAGTGTCTAGGAGTCCAAAAATGTGTTCGAAACGATCCGTGTGCGAATTGTTCATGTTCGGGTGGCCTCACTAGTGACACGCATTTATTGCGTCGGGACAAGTTGTGAAAACTGTGTTTTCCGCACCTAGTAGTGTCTATGAGTCCTAAAATGTATTCCGGAATGATCCCGGCGTTAAACACCGACGCACAATTTTATTTAAGTTCGGGTGGGCCCACTACGAGACCCGCATTTGTTGCGCCGGGACAAGTTGTGAAAACTGTGTTTTCCGCACCCGTAGTGTCTAGGAGTGCAAAAATGTGTTCCGAAACGAACCGTGTGCGAAGCACCGACGCACAATTTTGTTTATGATCGGGTGGGCCCACTATCGACCCACATTTATTGCGCCGGGACAAGTTGTGAGAACTGTGTTTTCCGCACCCGGTAGTGTCTAGGAGTCTAAAAATGTGTTCCGGAACGATCCGTGTGCGAAACACGGACGCACAATTTTGTTCATGTTCGGGTGGCCCCACTAGTGACACGCATTTATTGCGTCGAGACAAGTTGTGAAAACTGTGTTTTCCGCACCTAGTAGTGCCTATGAGTCCTAAAATGTATTCCGGAATGATCCCAGCGTTAAACACCGACGCACAATTTTATTTAAGTTCGGGTGGGCCCACTACAGACCCGCATTTGTTGCGTCGGGACAAGTTGTAAAAACTATGTTTTCCGCACCTAGTAGTGTCTATGAGTCTTAAAATGTATTCCGGAACGATCCCAGCGTGAAACACCGATGCACAATTTTGTTTATGATCGGGTGGGCCCACTACGGACCTGCATTTATTGCGCCGGGACAAGTTGTGAAAACTGTGTTTTCCGTACCCGGTAGTGTCTAGGAGTCCAAAAATGTGTTCCGAAACGATCCGTGTGCGAAACACCGACGCACAATTTTGTTCATGTTCGGGTGGCCCCACTAGTGACACGCATTTATTGCGTCGGGACAAGTTGTGAAAACTGTGTTTTCCGCACCTAGTAGTGTCTTTGAGTCCTAAAATTTATTCCGGAATGATCCCAGCGTTAAACACCGACGCACAATTTTATTTAAGTTCGGGTGGGCCCACTACGAGACCCGCATTTGTTGCGTCGGGACAAGTTGTGAAAACTCTGTTTTCCGCTCCTAGTAGTGTCTATGAGTCTTAAAATATATTCCGGAACGATCCCAGCGTGAAATACCGATGCACAATTTTTTTTATGATCGGGTGGGCCCACTACGGACCCGCATTTATTGCGCCGGGACAAGTTGTGAAAACTGTGTTTTCCGCACCCGGTAGTGTCTAGGAGTCCAAAAATGTGTTCCGAAACGATCCGTGTGCGAATTGTTCATGTTCGGGTGGCCCCACTAGTGACACGCATTTATTGCGTCGAGACAAGTTGTGAAAACTGTGTTTTCCGCACCTACTAGTGTCTATGAGTCCTAAAATGTATTCCGGAATGATCCCGGCGTTAAACACCGACGCACAATTTTATTTAAGTTCGGGTGGGCCCACTACGGACCCGCATTTCTTGCGTCGGGACAAGTTGTGAAATTATGTTTTCCGCACCTAGTAGTGTCTATGAGTCCTAAAATGTATTCCGGAATGATCCCGAGCGTTAAACACCGACGCACAATTTTATTTAAGTTCGGGTGGGCCCACTACGGACCCGCATTTGTTGCGCCGGGACAAGTTGTGAAAACCGTGTTTTCCGCACCCCGTAGTGTCTAGGAGTGCAAAAATATGTTCCAAAACGAACCGTGTGCGAAACACCGACGCACAATTTTGTTTATGATCGGGTGGGCCCACTATCGACCCGCATTTATTGCGCCGGGACAAGTTGTGAAAACTGTGTTTTCCGCACCCGGTAGTGTCTAGGAGTCTAAAAATGTGTTCCGAAACGATCCGTGTGCGAAACACCGACGCACAATTTTGTTCATGTTCGGGTGGCCCCACTTGTGACACGCATTTATTACGTCGGGACAAGTTGTGAAGCCTATGTTTTCCGCACCTAGTAGTGTCTATGAGTCTTAAAATGTATTCCGGAACGATCCTAGCGTGAAATACCGAGGCACAATTTTGTTTATGATCGGGTGGGCCCACTACGGACCCGCATTTATTGCGCCGGGACAAGTTGTGAAAACTTTGTTTCCGCACCCGGTAGTGTCTAGGAGTCCAAAAATGTGTTCGAAACGATCCGTGTGCTAATTGTTCATGTTCGAGTGGCCCCACTAGTGACACGCATTTATTGCGTCGGGACAAGTTGTGAAAACTGTGTTTTCCGCACCTTGTAGTGTCTATGAGTCCTAAAATGTATTCCGGAATGATCCCGGCGTTAAACACCGACGCACAATTTTATTTAAGTTCGGGTGGGCCCACTACGAGACCCGCATTTGTTGCGTCGGGACAAGTTGTGAAAACTATGTTTTCCGCACCTCGTAGTGTCTATGAGTCTTAAAATGTATTCCGGAACGATCCCAGCGTGAAACACCGATGCACAATTTTGTTTATGATCGGGTGGGCCCACTACGGACCCGCATTTATTGCGCCGGGACAAGTTGTGAAAATTGTGTTTTCCGCACCCGGTAGTGTCTAGGAGTCCAAAAATGTGTTCCGGAACGATCCGAGTGCGAAACACGGACGCACAATTTTGTTCATGTTCGGGTGGCCCCACTAGTGACACGCAGTTATTGTGTCGGGACAAGTTGTGAAAACTCTGTTTTCCGCACCTAGTAGTGTCTATGAGTCCAAAAATGTATTCCGGAATGATCCCAGCGTTAAACACCGACGCACAATTTTATTTAAGTTCGGGTGGGCCCACTACGAGACCCGTATTTGTTGCGTCGGGACAAGTTGTAAAAACTATGTTTTCCGCACCTAGTAGTGTCTATGAGTCTTAAAATGTATTCCGGAACGATCCCAGCGTGAAACACCGATGCACAATTTTGTTTATGATCGGGTGGGCCCACTACGGACCTGCATTTATTGCGCCGGGACAAGTTGTGAAAATTGTGTTTTCCGTACCCGGTAGTGTCTAGGAGTCCAAAAATGTGTTCCGAAACGATCCGTGTGCGAAACACCGACGCACAATTTTGTTCATGTTCGGGTGGCCCCACTAGTGACACGCATTTATTGCGTCGGGACAAGTTGTGAAAACTGTGTTTTCCGCACCTAGTAGTGTCTATGAGTCCTAAAATGTATTCCGGAATGATCCCAGCGTTAAACACCGACGCACAATTTTATTTAAGTTCGGGTGGGCCCACTACGAGACCCGCATTTGTTGCGCCGGGACAAGTTGTGAAAACTGTGTTTTCCGCACCCAGTAGTGTCTAGGAGTGCAAAAATGTGTTCGAAACGAACCGTGTGCGAAACACCGACGCACAATTTTGTTTATGATCGGGTGGGCCCACTATCGACCCACATTTATTGCGTCGGGACAAGTTGTGAAAACTGTGTTTTCCGCACCTGGTAGTGTCTAGGAGTCCAAAAATGTCTTCCGAAACGATCCGAGTGCGAAACACGGACGCACAATTTTGTTCATGTTCGGGTGGCCCCACTAGGGACACGCAGTTATTGCGTCGAGACAAGTTGTGAAAACTGTGTTTTCCGCACCTAGTAGTGTCTATGAGTCCTAAAATGTATTCCGGAATGATCCCAGCGTTAAACACCGACGCACAATTTTATTTAAGTTCGGGTGGGCCCACTACGGACCCGCATTTGTTGCGCCGGGACAAGTTGTGAAAATTATGTTTTCCGCACCCGGTAGTGTCTAGGAGTGCAAAAATGTGTTCCGAAATGAACCGTGTGCGAAACACCGACGCACAATTTTCTTTATGATCGGGTGGGCCCACTATCGACCCGCATTTATTGCGCCGGGACAAGTTGTGAAAACTGTGTTTTCCGCACCCGGTAGTGTCTAGGAGTCTAAAAATGTGTTCCGGAACGATCCGTGTGCGAAACACCGACGCACAATTTTGTTCATGTTCGGGTGGCCCCACTAGTGACATGCATTTATTGCGTCGAGACAAGTTGTGAAACTATGTTTTCCGTACCTAGTAGTGTCTATGAGTCTTAAAATGTATTCCGGAACGATCCCAGCGTGAAACACCGATACACAATTTTGTTTATGATCGGGTGGGCCCACTACGGACCTGCATTTATTGCGCCGGGACAAGTTGTGAAAACTGTGTTTTCCGCACCCGGTAGTGTCTAGGAGTCTAAAAATGTGTTCGGAACGATCCGTGTGCGAAACACCGATGCACAATTTTGTTCATGTTCGGGTGGCCCCACTAGTGACACGCATATATTGCGTCGGGACAAGTTGTGAAAACTGTGTTTTCCGCACCTAGTAGTGTCTATGAGTCATAAAATGTATTCCGGAATGATCCCGGCGTTAAACACCGACGCATAATTTTATTTAAGTTCGGGTGGGCCCACTACAAACCCGCATTTGTTGCGTCGGGACAAGTTGTGAAAACTATGTTTTCCACACCTAGTTGTGTCTATGAGTCTTAAAATGTATTCCGGAACGATCCCGACGTGAAACACCGATGCACAATTTTGTTTATGATCGGGTGGGCCCACTACGGACCCGCATTTATTGCGCCGGGACAAGTTGTGAAAATTGTGTTTTCCGTACCCGGTAGTGTCTAGGAGTCCAAAAATGTGTTCGAAACGATCCGTGTGCGAAACACCGACGCACAATTTTGTTCATGTTCGGGTGGCCCCACTAGTGACACGCATTTATTGCGTCGGGACAAGTTGTGAAAACTGTGTTTTCCGCACCTAGTAGTGTCTATGAGTCCTAAAATGTATTCCGGAATGATCCCAGCGTTAAACACCGACGCACAATTTTATTTAAGTTCGGGTGGGCCCACTACGGACCCGCATTTGTTGCGCCGGGACAAGTTGTGAAAACTGTGTTTTCCGCACCCGGTAGTGTCTAGGAGTGCAAAAATGTGTTCCGAAACGAACCGTGTGCGAAACACCGACGCACAATTTTGTTTATGATCGGGTGGGCCCACTACTGACCCACATTTATTGCGTCGGGACAAGTTGTGAAAACTGTGTTTTCCGCACCCGGTAGTGTCTAGGAGTCCAAAAATGTCTTCCGAAACGATCCGAGTGCGAAACACGACGCACAATTTTGTTCATGTTCGGGTGGCCCCACTAGTGACACGCAGTTTATTGCGTCGAGACAAGTTGTGAAAACTGTGTTTTCCGCACCTAGTAGTGTCTATGAGTCCTAAAATGTATTCCGGAATGATCCCGACGTTAAACACCGACGCACAATTTTATTTAAGTTCGGGTGGGCCCACTACGAGACCCGCATTTGTTGCGCCGGGACAAGTTGTGAAAATTATGTTTTCCGCACCCGGTAGTGTCTAGGAGTGCAAAAATGTGTTCCGAAATGAACCGTGTGCGAAACACCGACGCACAATTTTCTTTATGATCGGGTGGGCCCACTATCGACCCGCATTTATTGCGCCGGGACAAGTTGTGAAAACTGTGTTTTCCGCACCCGGTAGTGTCTAGGAGTCTAAAAATGTGTTCCGAACGATCCGTGTGCGAAACACCGACGCACAATTTTGTTCATGTTCGGGTGGCCCCACTAGTGACATGCATTTATTGCGTCGAGACAAGTTGTGAAACTATGTTTTCCGTACCTAGTAGTGTCTATGAGTCTTAAAATGTATTCCGGAACGATCCCGAGCGTGAAACACCGATACACAATTTTGTTTATGATCGGGTGGGCCCACTACGAGACCTGCATTTATTGCGTCGGGACAAGTTGTGAAAACTGTGTTTTCCGCACCCGGTAGTGTCTAGGAGTCTAAAAATGTGTTCCGGAACGATCCGTGTGCGAAACACCGATGCACAATTTTGTTCATGTTCGGGTGGCCCCACTAGTGACACGCATATATTGCGTCGGGACAAGTTGTGAAAACTGTGTTTTCCGCACCTAGTAGTGTCTATGAGTCATAAAATGTATTCCGGAATGATCCCGGCGTTAAACACCGACGCACAATTTTATTTAAGTTCGGGTGGGCCCACTACAAACCCGCATTTGTTGCGTCGGGACAAGTTGTGAAAACTATGTTTTCCACACCTAGTAGTGTCTATGAGTCTTAAAATGTATTCGGAACGATCCCGGCGTGAAACACCGATGCACAATTTTGTTTATGATCGGGTGGGCCCACTACGGACCTGCATTTATTGCGCCGGGACAAGTTGTGAAAATTGTGTTTTCCGTACCCGGTAGTGTCTAGGAGTCCAAAAATGTGTTCGAAACGATCCGTGTGCGAAACACCGACGCACAATTTTGTTCATGTTCAGGTGGCCCCACTAGTGACACGCATTCGGAATGATCCCAGCGTTAAACACCGACGCACAATTTTATTTAAGTTCGGGTGGGCCCACTACGAGACCCGCATTTGTTGCGCCGGGACAAGTTGTGAAAACTGTGTTTTCCGCACCCAGTAGTGTCTAGGAGTGGAAAAATGTGTTCCGAAACGAGCCGTGTGCGAAACACCGACGCACAATTTTGTTTATGATCGGGTGGGCCCACTATCGACCCACATTTATTGCGTCGGGACAAGTTGTGAAAACTGTGTTTTCCGCACCCGGTAGTGTCTAGGAGTCCAAAAATGTCTTCCGAAACGATCCGAGTGCGAAACACCGACGCACAATTTTGTTCATGTTCGGGTGGCCCCACTAGTGACATGCATATATTGCGTCGGGACAAGTTGTGAAAACTGTGTTTTCCGCACCTAGTAGTGTCTATGAGTCATAAAATGTATTCCGGAATGATCCCAGCGTTAAACACCGACGCACAATTTTATTTAAGTTTGGGTGGGCCCACTACAAACCCGCATTTGTTGCGTCGGGACAAGTTGTGAAAACTATGTTTTCCACACCTAGTAGTGTCTATGAGTCTTAAAATGTATTCCGGAACGATCCTAGCGTGAAACACCGATGCACAATTTTGTTTATGATCGGGTGGGCCCACTACAGACCTGCATTTATTGCGCCGGGACAAGTTGTGAAAACTGTGTTTTCTTCACCCGGTAGTGTCTAGGAGTCCAAAAATGTGTTCCGAAACGATCCGTGTGCGAAACACCGACGCACAATTTTGTTCATGTTCAGGTGGCCCCACTAGTGACACGCATTTATTGCGTCGAGACAAGTTGTCAAAACTATGTTTTCCGCACCTAGTAGTGTCTATGAGTCTTACAATGTATTCCGGAACGATCCCAGCGTGAAATACCGATGCACAATTTTGTTTATGATCGGGTGGGCCCACTACAGACCCGCATTTATTACGCCGGGACAAGTTGTGAAAACTGTGTTTTCTGCACCCGGTAGTTTCTAGGAGTCCAAAAATGTGTTCCGAAACGATCCGTGTGCGAATTGTTCATGTTCGGGTGGCCCCACTAGTGACACGCATTTATTGCGTCGGAACAAGTTGTGAAAACTGTGTTTTCCGCACCTAGTAGTGTCTATGAGTTCTAAAATGTATTCCGGAATGATCCCAGCGTTAAACACCGACGCACAATTTTATTTAAGTTGGGTGGGCCCACTACGGACCCGCATTTGTTGCGCGGGACAAGTTGTGAAAACTATGTTTTCCGCACCTAGTAGTGTCTAGGAGTGCAAAAATGTGTTCGAAACGAACCGTGTGCGAAACACCGACGCATAATTTTGTTTATGATCGGGTGGGCCCACTATCGACCCGCATTTATTGCGCGGGACAAGTTGTGAAAACTGTGTTTTCCGCACCCGGTAGTGTCTAGGAGTCTAAAACTGTGTTCCGGAACGATCCGTGTGCGAAACACCGACACACAATTTTGTTCATGCTCGGGTGGCCCCACTAGTGACACGCATTTATTGCGTCGGGACAAGTTGTGAAAATTGTGTTTTCCGCACCTAGTAGTGTCTACGAGTCCTAAAATGAATTCCGGAATGATCCCAGCGTTAAACACCGACGCACAATTTTATTTAAGTTCGGGTGGGCCCACTACGGACCCGCATTTGTTGCGGCGGGACAAGTTGTGAAAGCTGTGTTTTCCGCTCCCGGTAGTGTCTAGGAGTCTAAAAATGTGTTCGGAACGATCCGTGTGCGAAACACCGATCCCAGCGTGAAACACCGATGCACAATTTTGTTTATGATCGGGTGGGCCCACTACGAGACCCGCATTTATTGCGCTGGGACAAGTTGTGAAAACTGTGTTTTCTGCACCCGGTAGTGTCTAGGAGTCCAAAAATGTGTTCAGAAACGATCCGTGTGCTAATTGTTTATGTTCGGGTGGCCCCACTAGTGACACGCATTTATTGTGTCGGGACAAGTTGTGAAAATCGTGTTTTCCGCACCCGTAGTGTCTAGGAGTGCAAAAATATGTTCCAAAACGAAGTGTGTGCGAAACACCGACGCACAATTTTGTTTATGATCGGGTGGGCCCACTATCGACCCGCATTTATTGCGCCGGGACAAGTTGTGAAAACTGTGTTTTCCGTACCGGTAGTGCTAGGAGTCTAAAAATGTGTTCGGAACGATCCGTGTGCGAAACACCGACGCACAATTTTGTTCATGTTCGGGTGGCCCCACTAGTGACATGCATTTATTGCGTCGAGACAAGTTGTGAAAACTATGTTTTCCGCACCTAGTAGTGTCTATGAGTCTTAAAATGTATTCGGAACGATCCCAGCGTGAAACACCGACGCACAATTTTATTTAAGTTCGGGTGGGCCCACTACGAGACCCGCATTTGTTGCGTCGGGACAAGTTGTGAAAACTATGTTTTCCGCACCTAGTAGTGTCTATGAGTCTTAAAATGTATTCCGGAACGATCCCGGCGTGAAACACCGATGCACAATTTTGTTTATGATCGGGTGGGCCCACTACGGACCCGCATTTGTTGCGCCGGGACAAGTTGTGAAAACTGTGTTTTCCGCACCCCATAGTGTCTAGGAGTGCAAAAATATGTTCCAAAACGAATCGTGTGCGAAACACCGATGCACAATTTTGTTTATGATCGGGTGGGCCCACTATCGACCCGCATTTATTGCGCCGGGACAAGTTGTGAAAGCTGTGTTTTCCGCACCCGGTAGTGTCTAGGAGTCTAAAAATGTGTTCCGGAACGATCCGTGTGCGAAACACCGACGCACAATTTTGTTCATGTTCGGGTGGCCCCACTAGTGACATGTATTTATTGCGTCGAGACAAGTTGTGAAAACTATGTTTTCCACACCTAGTAGTGTCTATGAGTCTTAAAATGTATTCCGGAATGATCCCAGCGTGAAACACCGATGCACAATTTTGTTTATGATCGGGTGGGCCCACTATCGACCCGCTTTTATTACGCCGGGACAAGTTGTGAAAACTGTGTTTTCCGCACCCGGTATTGTCTAGGAAAAATGTGTTCGGAACGATCCGTGTGCGAAACACCGACGCACAATTTGTTCATGTTCGGGTGGCCCCACTAGTGACATGCATTTATTGCGTCGAGACAAGTTGTGAAAACTATGTTTTCCGCACCTAGTAGTGTCTATGAGTCTTAAAATGTATTCCGGAATGATCCCGGCGTGAAACACCGACGCATAATTTTATTTAAGTTCGGGTGGGCCCACTACGGACCCGCATTTGTTGCGTCGGAACAAGTTGTGAAAACTATGTTTTCCGCACCTAGTACTTGTCTATGAGTCTTAAAATGTATTCCGGAACGATCCCAGCGTGAAACACCGATGCACAATTTTGTTTATGATCGGGTGGGCCCACTACGGACCCGCATTTATTGCGCCGGGACAAGTTGTGAAAACTGTGTTTTCCGCACCCGGTAGTGTCTAGGAGTCCAAAAATGTGTTCCGAAACGATCCGTGTGCGAAACACCGACACACAATTTTGTTCATGTTCGGGTGGCCCCACTAGTGACACGCATTTATTGCGTCGGGACAAGTTGTGAAAACTGTGTTTTCCGCACCTAGTAGTGTCTATGAGTCCTAAAATGTATTCCGGAATGATCCCAGCGTTAAACACCGACGCACAATTTTATTTAAGTTCGGGTGGGCCCACTACGAGACCCGCATTTGTTGCGCGGGACAAGTTGTGAAAACTGTGTTTTCCGCACCCAGTAGTGTCTAGGTGTGCAAAAATGTGTTCCGAAACGAACCGTGTGCGAAACACCGAAGCACAATTTTGTTTATGATCGGGTGGGCCCACTACTGACCCGCATTTATTGCGCCGGGACAAGTTGTGAAAACTGTGTTTTCCGCACTCGGTAGTGTCTAGGAGTCTAAAAATGTGTTCCGGAACGATCCGTGTGCGAAACACCGATCCCGTGAAACACCGATGCACAATTTTGTTTATGATCGTTTGGGCCCACTACGGACCCGCATTTATTGCGCTGGGACAAGTTGTGAAAACTGTGTTTTCCGCACCCAGTAGTGTCTAGGAGTCCAAAAATGTGTTCCGAAACGATCCGTGTGCGCAATTGTTCATGTTCGGGTGGCCCCACTAGTGACACGCATTTATTGCGTCGGGACAAGTTGTGAAAACTGTGTTTTCCGCACCTAGTAGTGTCTATGAGTCATAAAATGTATTCCGGAATGATCCCGGCGTTAAACACCGACGCATAGTTTTATTTAAGTTCGGGTGGGCCCACTACAAACCCGCATTTGTTGCGTCGGGACAAGTTGTGAAAACTATGTTTTCCACACCTAGTAGTGTCTATGAGTCTTAAAATGTATTCCGGAACGATCCCAGCGTGAAACACCGATGCACAATTTTGTTTATGATCGGGTGGGCCCACTACGTGACCCGCATTTATTGCGCCGGGACAAGTTGTGAAAATTGTGTTTTCTCGCACCGGTAGTGTCTAGGAGTCCAAAAATGTGTTCCGAAACGATCCGTGTGCGAAACACCGACGCACAATTTTGTTCATGTTCGGGTGGCCCCACTAGTGACACGCATTTATTGCGTCGGGACAAGTTGTGAAAACTGTGTTTTCCGCACCTAGTAGTGTCTATGAGTCCTAAAATGTATTCCGGAATGATCCCGGCGTTAAACACCGACGCACAATTTTATTTAAGTTCGGGTGGGCCCACTACGGACCCGCATTTGTTGCGTCGGGACAAGTTGTGAAAACTGTGTTTTCCGCACCCAGTAGTGTCTAGGAGTGCAAAAATGTGTTCCGAAACGAATCGTGTGCGAAACACCGACGCACAATTTTGTTTATGATCGGGTGGGCCCACTATCGACCCACATTTATTGCGTCGGGACAAGTTGTGAAAACTGTGTTTTCCGCACCCGGTAGTGTCTAGGAGTCCAAAAATGTGTTCCGAAACGATCCGAGTGCGAAACACGGACGCACAATTTTGTTCATGTTCGGGTGGCCCCACTAGTGACACGCATTTATTGCGTCGAGACAAGTTGTGAAAACTGTGTTTTCCGCACCTAGTAGTGTCTATGAGTCCTAAAATGTATTCCGGAATGATCCCAGCGTTAAACACCGACGCACAATTTTATTTAAGTTCGGGTGGGCCCACTACGAGACCCGCATTTGTTGCGCCGGGACAAGTTGTGAAAATTATGTTTTCCGCACCCGGTAGTGTCTAGGAGTGCAAAAATGTGTTCCGAAATGAACCGTGTGCGAAACACCGACGCACAATTTTCTTTATGATCGGGTGGGCCCACTATCGACCCGCATTTATTGCGCCGGGACAAGTTGTGAAAACTGTGTTTTCCGCACCCAGTAGTGTCTAGGAGTCTAAAAATGTGTTCCGGAACGATCCGTGTGCGAAACACCGACGCACAATTTTGTTCATGTTCGGGTGGCCCCACTAGTGACATGCATTTATTGCGTCGAGACAAGTTGTGAAACTATGTTTTCCGCACCTAGTAGTGTCTATGAGTCTTAAAATGTATTCCGGAACGATCCCAGCGTGAAACACCGATACACAATTTTGTTTATGATCGGGTGGGCCCACTACAGACCCGCATTTATTGCGCCGGGACAAGTTGTGAAAACTGTGTTTTCCGCACCCGGTAGTGTCTAGGAGTCTAAAAATGTGTTCCGAAACGATCCGTGTGCGAAACACCGATGCACAATTTTGTTCATGTTCGGGTGGCCCCACTAGTGACACGCATATATTGCGTCGGGACAAGTTGTGAAAACTGTGTTTTCCGCACCTAGTAGTGTCTATGAGTCATAAAATGTATTCCGGAATGATCCCGGCGTTAAACACCGACGCACAATTTTATTTAAGTTCGGGTGGGCCCACTACAGACCCGCATTTGTTGCGTCGGGACAAGTTGTGAAAACTATGTTTTCCACACCTAGTAGTGTCTATGAGTCTTAAAATGTATTCGGAACGATCCAGCGTGAAACACCGATGCACAATTTTGTTTATGATCGGGTGGGCCCACTACGGACCCGCATTTATTGCGCCGGGACAAGTTGTGAAAATTGTGTTTTCCGTACCCGGTAGTGTCTAGGAGTCCAAAAATGTGTTCCGAAACGATCCGTGTGCGAAACACCGACGCACAATTTTGTTCATGTTCGGTGGCCCCACTAGTGACACGCATTCCGAATGATCCCAGCGTTAAACACCGACGCACAATTTTATTTAAGTTCGGGTGGGCCCACTACGAGACCCGCATTTGTTGCGTCGGGACAAGTTGTGAAAACTGTGTTTTCCGCACCTAGTAGTGTCTAGGAGTGCAAAAATGTGTTCCGAAACGATCGTAGTGCGAAACACCGACGCACAATTTTGTTTATGATCGGGTGGGCCCACTACCGACCCACATTTATTGCGTCGGGACAAGTTGTGAAAACTGTGTTTTCCGCACCCGGTAGTGTCTAGGAGTCCAAAAATGTGTTCCGAAACGATCCGAGTGCGAAACACCGACGCACAATTTTGTTCATGTTCGGGTGGCCCCACTAGTGACATGCATATATTGCGTCGGGACAAGTTGTGAAAACTGTGTTTTCCGCACCTAGTAGTGTCTATGAGTCATAAAATGTATTCCGGAATGATCCCGACGTTAAACACCGACGCACAATTTTATTTAAGTTCGGGTGGGCCCACTACAAACCCGCATTTGTTGCGTCGGGACAAGTTGTGAAAACTATGTTTTCCACACCTAGTAGTGTCTATGAGTCTTAAAATGTATTCCGGAACGATCCGGCGTGAAACACCGATGCACAATTTTGTTTATGATCGGGTGGGCCCACTACGGACCTGCATTTATTGCGCCGGGACAAGTTGTGAAAACTGTGTTTTCTTCACCCGGTAGTGTCTAGGAGTCCAAAAATGTGTTCCGAAACGATCCGTGTGCGAAACACCGACGCACAATTTTGTTCATGTTCGGGTGGCCCCACTAGTGACACGCATTTATTGCGTCGAGACAAGTTGTCAAAACTATGTTTTCCGCACCTAGTAGTGTCTATGAGTCTTACAATGTATTCCGGAACGATCCCGGCGTGAAATACCGATGCACAATTTTGTTTATGATCGGGTGGGCCCACTACGAGACCCGCATTTATTACGCGGGACAAGTTGTGAAAACTGTGTTTTCTGCACCCGGTAGTGTCTAGGAGTCCAAAAATGTGTTCGAAACGATCCGTGTGCGAATTGTTCATGTTCGGGTGGCCCCACTAGTGACACGCATTTATTGCGTCGGAACAAGTTGTGAAAACTGTGTTTTCCGCACCTAGTAGTGTCTATGAGTTCTAAAATGTATTCCGGAATGATCCCAGCGTTAAACACCGACGCACAATTTTATTTAAGTTGGGTGGGCCCACTACGGACCCGCATTTGTTGCGCCGGGACAAGTTGTGAAAACTATGTTTTCCGCACCTAGTAGTGTCTAGGAGTGCAAAAATGTGTTCGAAACGAGCGTGTGCGAAACACCGACGCATAATTTTGTTTATGATCGGGTGGGCCCACTACTGACCCGCATTTATTGCGCCGGGACAAGTTGTGAAAACTGTGTTTTCCGCACCCGGTAGTGTCTAGGAGTCTAAAAATGTGTTCGGAACGATCCGTGTGCGAAACACCGACGCACAATTTTGTTCATGTTCGGGTGGCCCCACTAGTGACACGCATTTATTGCGTCGGGACAAGTTGTGAAAATTGTGTTTTCCGCACCTAGTAGTGTCTACGAGTCCTAAAATGAATTCCGGAATGATCCCGGCGTTAAACACCGACGCACAATTTTATTTAAGTTCGGGTGGGCCCACTACGGACCCGCATTTGTTGCGGCGGGACAAGTTGTGAAAACTGTGTTTTCCGCTCCCGGTAGTGTCTAGGAGTCTAAAAATGTGTTCGGAACGATCCGTGTGCGAAACACCGATCCAGCGTGAAACACCGATGCACAATTTTGTTTATGATCGGGTGGGCCCACTACGAGACCCGCATTTATTGCGTCGGGACAAGTTGTGAAAACTGTGTTTTCTGCACCCGGTAGTGTCTAGGAGTCCAAAAATGTGTTCCGAAACGATCCGTGTGCTAATTGTTCATGTTCGGGTGGCCCCACTAGTGACACGCATTTATTGTGTCGGGACAAGTTGTGAAAACTGTGTTTTCCGCACCCGTAGTGTCTAGGAGTGCAAAAATATGTTCCAAAACGAAGTGTGTGCGAAACACCGACGCACAATTTTGTTTATGATCGGGTGGGCCCACTACGACCCGCATTTATTGCGCCGGGACAAGTTGTGAAAACTGTGTTTTCCGTACCGGTAGTGCTAGGAGTCTAAAAATGTGTTCGGAACGATCCGTGTGCGAAACACCGACGCACAATTTTGTTCATGTTCGAGTGGCCCCACTAGTGACATGCATTTATTGCGTCGAGACAAGTTGTGAAAACTATGTTTTCCGCACCTAGTAGTGTCTATGAGTCTTAAAATGTATTCGGAATGATCCCAGCGTGAAACACCGACGCACAATTTTATTTAAGTTCGGGTGGGCCCACTACGAGACCCGCATTTGTTGCGTCGGGACAAGTTGTGAAAACTATGTTTTCCGCACCTAGTAGTGTCTATGAGTCTTAAAATGTATTCCGGAACGATCCCGGCGTGAAACACCGATGCACAATTTTGTTTATGATCGGGTGGGCCCACTACGGACCCGCATTTGTTGCGCGGGACAAGTTGTGAAAACTGTGTTTTCCGCACCCCATAGTGTCTAGGAGTGCAAAAATATGTTCCAAAACGAACCGTGTGCGAAACACCGATGCACAATTTTGTTTATGATCGGGTGGGCCCACTACTGACCCGCATTTATTGCGTCGGGACAAGTTGTGAAAGCTGTGTTTTCCGCACCCGGTAGTGTCTAGGAGTCTAAAAATGTGTTCCGGAACGATCCGTGTGCGAAACACCGACGCACAATTTTGTTCATGTTCGGGTGGCCCCACTAGTGACATGTATTTATTGCGTCGAGACAAGTTGTGAAAACTATGTTTTCCACACCTAGTAGTGTCTATGAGTCTTAAAATGTATTCCGGAATGATCCCAGCGTGAAACACCGATGCACAATTTTGTTTATGATCGGGTGGGCCCACTACGACCCGCTTTTATTACGCCGGGACAAGTTGTGAAAACTGTGTTTTCCGCACCCGGTATTGTCTAGAGAAAAATGTGTTCGGAACGATCCGTGTGCGAAACACCGACGCACAATTTGTTCATGTTCGGGTGGCCCCACTAGTGACATGCATTTATTGCGTCGAGACAAGTTGTGAAAACTATGTTTTCCGCACCTAGTAGTGTCTATGAGTCTTAAAATGTATTCCGGAATGATCCCAGCGTGAAACACCGACGCATAATTTTATTTAAGTTCGGGTGGGCCCACTACGAGACCCGCATTTGTTGCGTCGGAACAAGTTGTGAAAACTATGTTTTCCGCACCTAGTACTTGTCTATGAGTCTTAAAATGTATTCCGGAACGATCCCAGCGTGAAACACCGATGCACAATTTTGTTTATGATCGGGTGGGCCCACTACGGACCCGCATTTATTGCGCCGGGACAAGTTGTGAAAACTGTGTTTTCTGCACCCGGTAGTGTCTAGGAGTCCAAAAATGTGTTCGAAACGATCCGTGTGCGAAACACCGACGCACAATTTTGTTCATGTTCGGGTGGCCCCACTAGTGACACGCATTTATTGCGTCGGGACAAGTTGTGAAAACTGTGTTTTCCGCACCTAGTAGTGTCTATGAGTTCTAAAATGTATTCCGGAATGATCCCGGCGTTAAACACCGACGCACAATTTTATTTAAGTTCGGGTGGGCCCACTACGGACCCGCATTTGTTGCGCCGGGACAAGTTGTGAAAACTATGTTTTCCGCACCTAGTAGTGTCTAGGAGTGCAAAAATGTGTTCGAAACGAGCGTGTGCGAAACACCGACGCATAATTTTGTTTATGATCGGGTGGGCCCACTACTGACCCGCATTTATTGCGCCGGGACAAGTTGTGAAAACTGTGTTTTCCGCACCCGGTAGTGTCTAGGAGTCTAAAAATGTGTTCGGAACGATCCGTGTGCGAAACACCGACGCACAATTTTGTTCATGTTCGGGTGGCCCCACTAGTGACACGCATTTATTGCGTCGGGACAAGTTGTGAAAATTGTGTTTTCCGCACCTAGTAGTGTCTACGAGTCCTAAAATGAATTCGGAATGATCCCGGCGTTAAACACCGACGCACAATTTTATTTAAGTTCGGGTGGGCCCACTACGGACCCGCATTTGTTGCGGCGGGACAAGTTGTGAAAGCTGTGTTTTCCGCTCCCGGTAGTGTCTAGGAGTCTAAAAATGTGTTCGGAACGATCCGTGTGCGAAACACCGATCCGCGTGAAACACCGATGCACAATTTTGTTTATGATCGGGTGGGCCCACTACGGACCCGCATTTATTGCGGCTGGGACAAGTTGTGAAAGCTGTGTTTTCTGCACCCGGTAGTGTCTAGGAGTCCAAAAATGTGTTCCGAAACGATCCGTGTGCTAATTGTTCATGTTCGGGTGGCCCCACTAGTGACACGCATTTATTGTGTCGGGACAAGTTGTGAAAGCTGTGTTTTCCGCACCCAGTAGTGTCTAGGAGTGCAAAAATATGTTCCAAAACGAAGTGTGTGCGAAACACCGACGCACAATTTTGTTTATGATCGGGTGGGCCCACTACGACCCGCATTTATTGCGCCGGGACAAGTTGTGAAAACTGTGTTTTCCGTACCCGGTAGTGCTAGGAGTCTAAAAATGTGTTCGGAACGATCCGTGTGCGAAACACCGACGCACAATTTTGTTCATGTTCAGGTGGCCCCACTAGTGACATGCATTTATTGCGTCGAGACAAGTTGTGAAAACTATGTTTTCCGCACCTAGTAGTGTCTATGAGTCTTAAAATGTATTCGGAATGATCCCGAGCGTGAAACACCGACGCACAATTTTATTTAAGTTCGGGTGGGCCCACTACGAGACCCGCATTTGTTGCGTCGGGACAAGTTGTGAAAACTATGTTTTCCGCACCTAGTAGTGTCTATGAGTCTTAAAATGTATTCCGGAACGATCCCAGCGTGAAACACCGATGCACAATTTTGTTTATGATCGGGTGGGCCCACTACGGACCTGCATTTGTTGCGCGGGACAAGTTGTGAAAACTGTGTTTTCCGCACCCCATAGTGTCTAGGAGTGCAAAAATATGTTCCAAAACGAACCGTGTGCGAAACACCGATGCACAATTTTGTTTATGATCGGGTGGGCCCACTCGTGACCCGCATTTATTGCGTCGGGACAAGTTGTGAAAACTGTGTTTTCCGCACCCGGTAGTGTCTAGGAGTCTAAAAATGTGTTCCGGAACGATCCGTGTGCGAAACACCGACGCACAATTTTGTTCATGTTCGGGTGGCCCCACTAGTGACATGTATTTATTGCGTCGAGACAAGTTGTGAAAACTATGTTTTCCACACCTAGTAGTGTCTATGAGTCTTAAAATGTATTCCGGAATGATCCCAGCGTGAAACACCGATGCACAATTTTGTTTATGATCGGGTGGGCCCACTACGACCCGCTTTTATTACGCCGGGACAAGTTGTGAAAACTGTGTTTTCCGCACCCGGTAGTGTCTAGGAAAAATGTGTTCGGAACGATCCGTGTGCGAAACACCGACGCACAATTTGTTCATGTTCGGGTGGCCCCACTAGTGACATGCATTTATTGCGTCGAGACAAGTTGTGAAAACTATGTTTTCCGCACCTAGTAGTGTCTATGAGTCTTAAAATGTATTCCGGAATGATCCCGGCGTGAAACACCGACGCACAATTTTATTTAAGTTCGGGTGGGCCCACTACGGACCCGCATTTGTTGCGTCGGAACAAGTTGTGAAAACTATGTTTTCCGCACCTAGTACTTGTCTATGAGTCTTAAAATGTATTCGGAACGATCCCGGCGTGAAACACCGATGCACAATTTTGTTTATGATCGGGTGGGCCCACTACGGACCTGCATTTATTGCGCCGGGACAAGTTGTGAAAACTGTGTTTTCTGCACCGGTAGTGTCTAGGAGTCCAAAAATGTGTTCGAAACGATCCGTGTGCGAAACACCGACGCACAATTTTGTTCATGTTCGGGTGGCCCCACTAGTGACACGCATTTATTGCGTCGGGACAAGTTGTGAAAACTGTGTTTTCCGCACCTAGTAGTGTCTATGAGTCCTAAAATGTATTCCGGAATGATCCCAGCGTTAAACACCGACGCACAATTTTATTTAAGTTCGGGTGGGCCCACTACGAGACCCGCATTTGTTGCGCCGGGACAAGTTGTGAAAACTGTGTTTTCCGCACCCAGTAGTGTCTAGGAGTGCAAAAATGTGTTCCGAAACGAACCGTGTGCGAAACACCGACGCACAATTTTGTTTATGATCGGGTGGGCCCACTACTGACCCGCATTTATTGCGTCGGGACAAGTTGTGAAAAGCTGTGTTTTCCGCACTCGGTAGTGTCTAGGAGTCTAAAAATGTGTTCGGAACGATCCGTGTGCGAACACGATCCGTGAAACACCGATGCACAATTTTGTTTATGTTCGGGTGGGCCCACTACGTGACCCGCATTTATTGCGTCGGGACAAGTTGTGAAAACTGTGTTTTCCGCACCTAGTAGTGTCTAGGAGTCCAAAAATGTGTTCCGAAACGATCCGCGTGAAACACGATGCATAATTTTGTTTATGTTCGGGTGGGCCCACTAGTGACCCGCATTTATTGTGTCGGGACAAGTTGTGAAAACTGTGTTTTCCGCACCCGGTAGTGTCTAGGAGTGCAAAAATATGTTCCAAAACGATGCGTGTGCGAAACACCGACGCACAATTTTGTTCATGTTCGGGTGGCCCCACTAGTGACACGCATTTATTGCGTCGGGACAAGTTGTGAAAACTGTGTTTTCCGCACCTAGTAGTGTCTATGAGTCCTAAAATGTATTCCGGAATGATCCCAGCGTTAAACACCGACGCACAATTTTATTTAAGTTCGGGTGGGCCCACTACGAGACCCGCATTTGTTGCGTCGGGACAAGTTGTGAAAACTATGTTTTCCGCACCTAGTAGTGTCTATGAGTCTTAAAATGTATTCGGAACGATCCCGGCGTGAAACACCGATGCACAATTTTGTTTATGATCGGGTGGGCCCACTACGGACCCGCATTTATTGCGCAGGGACAAGTTGTGAAAACTGTGTTTTCCGCACCGGGTAGTGTCTAGGAGTCCAAAAATGTGTTCGAAACGATCCGTGTGCGAAACACCGACGCACAATTTTGTTCATGTTCGGGTGGCCCCACTAGTGACACGCATTTATTGCGTCGGGACAAGTTGTGAAAACTGTGTTTTCCGCACCTAGTAGTGTCTATGAGTCCTAAAATGTATTCCGGAATGATCCAGCGTTAAACACCGACGCACAATTTTATTTAAGTTCGGGTGGGCCCACTACGAGACTCGCATTTGTTGCGTCGGGAGAAGTTGTGAAAACTGTGTTTTCCGCACCCAGTAGTGTCTAGGAGTGCAAAAATATGTTCCAAAACGAAGTGTGTGCGAAACACCGACGCACAATTTTGTTTATGATCGGGTGGGCCCACTACGACCCGCATTTATTGCGCCGGGACAAGTTGTGAAAGCTGTGTTTTCCGTACCTGGTAGTGCTAGGAGTCTAAAAATGTGTTCGGAACGATCCGTGTGCGAAACACCGACGCACAATTTTGTTCATGTTCGGGTGGCCCCAATAGTGACATGCATTTATTGTGTCGGGACAAGTTGTGAAAACTATGTTTTCCGCACCTAGTAGTGTCTATGAGTCTTAAAATGTATTCGGAACGATCCCGGCGTGAAATACCGACGCACCATTTTGTTTATGATCGGGTGGGCCCACTACGAGACCCGCATTTATTGCGCCGGGACAAGTTGTGAAAACTGTGTTTTCTGCACCTGGTAGTGTCTAGGAGTCTAAAAATGTGTTCGAAACGATCCGTGTGCGAATTGTTCATGTTCGGGTGGCCCCACTAGTGACACGCATTTATTGCGTCGGGACAAGTTGTGAAAACTGTGTTTTCCGCACCTAGTAGTGTCTATGAGTTCTAAAATGTATTCCGAAATGATCCCAGCGTTAAACACCGACGCACAATTTTATTTAAGTTGGGTGGGCCCACTACGAGACCCGCATTTGTTGCGCGGGACAAGTTGTGAAAACTGTGTTTTCCGCACCCGTAGTGTCTAGGAGTGCAAAAATGTGTTCGAAACGAACTTTGTGCGAAACACCGACGCACAATTTTGTTTATGATCGGGTAGGCCCACTACTGACCCGCATTTATTGCGCCGGGACAAGTTGTGAAAACTGTGTTTTCCGCACCGGGTAGTGTCTAGGAGTCTAAAAATGTGTTCCGGAACGATCCGTGTGCGAAACACCGACGCACAATTTTGTTCATGTTCGGGTGGCCCCACTAGGGACACGCATTTATTGCGTCGGGACAAGTTGTGAAAACTGTGTTTTCCGCACCTAGTAGTGTCTATGAGTCCTAAAATGTATTCGGAATGATCCCAGCGTTAAACACCGACGCACAATTTTATTTAAGTTCGGGTGGGCCCACTACGGACCCGCATTTGTTGCGGCGGGACAAGTTGTGAAAGCTGTGTTTTCCGCTCCCGGTAGTGTCTAGGAGTCTAAAAATGTGTTCGGAACGATCCGTGTGCGAAACACCGACACACAATTTTGTTCATGTTCGGGTGGTCCCACTAGTGACATGCATTTATTGCGTCGGGACAAGTTGTGAAAACTATGTTTTCCGCACCTAGTAGTGTCTATGAGTCCTAAAATGTATTCCGGAATGATCCCAACGTTAAACACCGACGCATAATTTTATTTAAGTTCGGGTGGGCCCACTACGAGACCCGCATTTGTTGCGTCGGGATAAGTTGTGAAAATTGTGTTTTCCGCACCCAGTAGTGTCTACGAGTGCAAAAATGTGTTCCGAAACGAATCGTGTGCGAATCACCGACGCACAATTTTGTTTATGATCGGGTGGGCCCACTATCGACCCGCATTTATTGCGCCGGGACAAGTTGTGAAAACTCTGTTTTCCGCACCCGGTAGTGTCTAGGAGTCTAAAAATGTATTCGGAAACGATCCGTGTACGAAACACCGACGCACAATTTTGTTCATGTTCGGGTGGCCCCACTAGTGACACGTATTTATTGCGTCGGGACAAGTTGTGAAAACTGTGTTTTCCGCACCTAGTAGTGTCTATGAGTCCTAAAATGTATTCGGAATGATCCCAGCGTTAAACACCGACGCACAATTTTATTTAAGTTCGGGTGGACCCACTACGAGACCCGCATTTGTTGCGCCGGGACAAGTTGTGAAAACTGTGTTTTCCGCACCCCGTAGTGTCTAGGAGTCCAAAAATGTGTTCCGAAACGAGCCGTGTGCGAAACACCGACGCACAATTTTGTTTATGATCGGGTGGGCCCACTACTGACCCGCATTTATTGCGCCGGGACAAGTTGTGAAAACTGTGTTTTCTGCACCCGGTAGTGTCTAGGAGTCTAATAATGTGTTCGGAAACGATCCGTGTGCGAAACACCGACGCACAATTTTGTTCATGTTCGGGTGGCCCCACTAGTGACACGCATTTATTGCGTCGGGACAAGTTGTGAAAACTGTGTTTTCCGCACCTAGTAGTGTCTATGAGTCTTAAAATGTATTCGGAACGATCCTAGCGTGAAATACCGATGCACAATTTTGTTTATGATCGGGTGGGCCCACTACGAGACCCGCATTTATTGCGCGGGACAAGTTGTGAAAACTGTGTTTTCCGCACCCGTAGTGTCTAGGAGTCCAAAAATGTGTTCCGAAACGATCCGTGTGCGAATTGTTCATGTTCGGGTGGCCCCACTAGTGACACGCATTTATTGCGTCGGGACAAGTTGTGAAAGCTGTGTTTTCCGCGCCTAGTAGTGTCTATGAGTCCTAAAATGTATTCCGGAATGATCCCAGCGTGAAACACCGACGCACAATTTTATTTAAGTTCGGGTGGGCCCACTACGGACCCGCAATTGTTGCGTCGGGACAAGTCGTGAAGACTATGTTTTCCGCACCTGGTAGTGTCTATGAGTCCTAAAATGTATTCCGGAATGATCCCAACGTTAAACACCGACGCATAATTTTATTTAAGTTCGGGTGGGCCCACTACGAGACCCGCATTTGTTGCGTCGGGACAAGTTGTGAAAATTGTGTTTTCCGTACCCGGTAGTGTCTAGGAGTGCAAAAATGTGTTGCGAAACGAACCGTGTGCGAAACACCGACGCACAATTTTGTTTATGATCGGGTGGGCCCACTATCGACCCGCATTTATTGCGTCGGGACAAGTTGTGAAAACTATGTTTTCCGCACCTAGTAGTGTCTAGGAGTCTAAAAATGTGTTCCTGAATGATCCGTGTGCGAAACACCGACGTACAATTTTGTTCATGTTCGGGTGGCCCCACTAGTGACATGCATTTATTGCGTCGAGACAAGTTGTGAAAACTATGTTTTTCGCACCTAGTAGTGTCTATGAGTCTTAAAATGTATTCCGGAATGATCCCAAGCGTGAAACACCGATGCACAATTTTGTTTATGATCGGGTGGGCCCGATACGGACCCGCATTTATTGCGCGGGACAAGTTGTGAAAACTGTGTTTTCCGCACCCCGTAGTGTCTAGGAGTGCACAAATATGTTCCCAAACGAATCGTGTGCGAAACACCGACGCACAATTTTGTTTATGATCGGGTGGGCCCACTATCGACCCGCATTTATTGCGCCGGGACAAGTTGTGAAAACTGTGTTTTCCGCACCGGTAGTGCTAGGAGTCTAAAAATGTGTTCGGAACGATCCGTGTGCGAAACACCGACGCACAATTTTGTTCATGTTCGGATGGCCCCAGTAGTGACATGCATTTATTGTGTCGGGACAAGTTGTGAAAACTATGTTTTCCGCACCTAGTAGTGTCTATGAGTCTTAAAATGTATTCCGGAACGATCACAGCGTGAAATACCGATGCACAATTTTGTTTATGATCGGGTGGGCCCACTACGGACCCGCATTTATTGCGTCGGGACAAGTTGTGAAAACTGTGTTTTCCGCACCGGTAGTGTCTAGGAGTCCCAAAATGTGTTCGAAACGATCCGGTGTGCGAATTGTTCATGTTCGGGTGGCCCCACTAGTGACACGCATTTATTGCGTCGGGACAAGTTGTGAAAACTGTGTTTTCCGCACCTAGTAGTGTCTATGAGTGCAAAAATGTGTTCCGAAACGAACCGTGTGCGAAACACCGACGCACAATTTTGTTTATGATCGGGTGGGCCCACTACTGACCCGCATTTATTGCGTCGGGACAAGTTGTGAAAACTATGTTTTCCGCACCTAGTAGTGTCTATGAGTCCTAAAATGTATTCCGGAATGATCCCAACGTTAAACACCGACGCATAATTTTATTTAAGTTCGGGTGGGCCCACTACGGACCCGCATTTGTTGCGCCGGGACAAGTTGTGAAAACTATGTTTTCCGCACCTAGTAGTGTCTAGGAGTGCAAAAATGTGTTCGAAACGAGTCGTGTGCTGAAACACCGACGCATAATTTTGTTTATGATCGGGTGGGCCCACTATCGACCCGCATTTATTGCGCCGGGACAAGTTGTGAAAACTGTGTTTTCCGCACCCGGTAGTGTCTAGGAGTCTAAAAATGTGTTCGGAACGATCCGTGTGCGAAACACCGACACACAATTTTGTTCATGCTCGGGTGGCCCCACTAGTGACACGTATTTATTGCGTCGGGACAAGTTGTGAAAATTGTGTTTTCCGCACCTAGTAGTGTCTACGAGTCCTAAAATGAATTCCGGAATGATCCCAGCGTTAAACACCGACGCACAATTTTATTTAAGTTCGGGTGGGCCCACTACGGACCCGCATTTGTTGCGGCGGGACAAGTTGTGAAAACTGTGTTTTCCGCTCCCGGTAGTGTCTAGGAGTCTAAAAATGTGTTCCGGAACGATCCGTGTGCGAAACACCGATCCCGACGTGAAACACCGATGCACAATTTTGTTTATGATCGGGTGGGCCCACTACGGACCCGCATTTATTGCGTCGGGACAAGTTGTGAAAACTGTGTTTTCCGCACCTAGTAGTGTCTATGAGTCCTAAAATGTATTCCGGAATGATCCCAGCGTTAAACACCGACGCACAATTTTATTTAAGTTCGGGTGGGCCCACTACGTGACCCGCATTTGTTGCATCGGGACAAGTTGTGAAAACTATGTTTTCCACACCTAGTAGTGTCTATGAGTCCAAAAATGTGTTCCGAAACGATCGCGTAGTGCTAATTTGTTTATGTTCGGGTGGCCCCACTAGTGACACGCATTTATTGTGTCGGGACAAGTTGTGAAAACTGTGTTTTCCGCACCCGTAGTGTCTAGGAGTGCAAAAATATGTTCCAAAACGAAGTGTGTGCGAAACACCGACGCACAATTTTGTTTATGATCGGGTGGGCCCACTAGTGACCCGCATTTATTGCGTCGGGACAAGTTGTGAAAACTGTGTTTTATGCACCTAGTAGTGTCTATGAGTCCTAAAATGTATTCCGGAATGATCCCAACGTTAAACACCGACGCATAATTTTATTTAAGTTCGGGTGGGCCCACTACGAGACCCGCATTTGTTGCGTCGGGACAAGTTGTGAAAATTGTGTTTTCCGTACCCGGTAGTGTCTAGGAGTGCAAAAATGTGTTACGAAACAAACCGTGTGCGAAACACCGACGCACAATTTTGTTTATGATCGGGTGGGCCCACTATCGACCCGCATTTATTGCGCGGGACAAGTTGTGAAAACTATGTTTTCCGCACCCGGTAGTGTCTAGGAGTCTAATAATGTGTTCCGAATGATCCGTGTGCGAAACACCGACGCACAATTTTGTTCATGTTTAGGTGGCCCCACTAGTGACATGCATTTATGGCGTCGAGACAAGTTGTGAAAACTATGTTTTTCGCACCTAGTAGTGTCTATGAGTCTTAAAATGTATTCGGAATGATCCCAGCGTGAAACACCGATGCACAATTTTGTTTATGATCGGGTGGGCCCGCAACGAGCCGCATTTATTGCGCCGGGAGAAGTTGTGAAAACCGTGTTTTCCGTACCCGATAGTGTCTAGGAGTCCAAAAATGTGTTCGAAACGATCCGTGTGCGAAACACCGACCCGTAATTTTGTTCATGTTCGGGTGGCCCCACTAGTGACACGCATTTATTGCGTCGGGACAAGTTGTGAAAGCTGTGTTTTCCGCACCTAGTAGTGTCTATGAGTCCTAAAATGTATTCGGAATGATCCCAGCGTTAAACACCGACGCACAATTTTATTTAAGTTCGGGTGGGCCCACTACGGACCCGCATTTGTTGCATCGGGACAAGTTGTGAAAACTATGTTTTCCACACCTAGTAGTGTCTATGAGTCTTAAAATGTATTCGGAACGATCCCAGCGTGAAACACCGATGCACAATTTTGTTTATGATCGGGTGGGCCCACTACGGACCCGCATTTATTGCGCGGGACAAGTTGTGAAAATTGTGTTTTCCGCACCCGGTAGTGTCTAGGAGTCCAAAAATGTGTTCCGAAACGATCCGTGTGCGAAACGCCGACGCACAATTTTATTCATGTTCGGGTGGCCCCACTAGTGACACGCATTTATTGCGTCGGGACAAGTTGTGAAAACTGTGTTTTCCGCACCTAGTAGTGTCTATGAGTCCTAAAATGGATTCCGGAATGATCCCAGCATTAAACACCGACGCACAATTTTATTTAAGTTCGCGTGGGCCCTACTGAGACCCGCATTTGTTGCGTCGGGACAAGTTGTGAAAACTGTGTTTTCCGCACCCCGTAGTGTCTAGGAGTGCAAAAATATGTTCCAAAACGAACCGTGTGCGAAACACCGACGCACAATTTTGTTTATGATCGGGTGGGCCCACTATCGACCCGCATTTATTGCGCGGGACAAGTTGTGAAAACTATGTTTTCCGCACCCGGTAGTGTCTAGGAGTCTAAAAATGTGTTCCGAATGATCCGTGTGCGAAACACCGACGTACAATTTTGTTCATGTTCGGGTGGCCCCACTAGTGACATGCATTTATTGCGTCGAGACAAGTTGTGAAAACTATGTTTTTCGCACCTAGTAGTGTCTATGAGTCTTAAAATGTATTCGGAATGATCCCGGCGTGAAACACCGATGCACAATTTTGTTTATGATCGGGTGGGCCCAGCAACGGACCCGCATTTATTGCGCCGGGACAAGTTGTGAAAACTGTGTTTTCCGCACCCCGTAGTGTCTAGGAGTGCAAAAATATGTTCCCAAACGAGCCGTGTGCGAAACACCGACGCACAATTTTGTTTATGATCGGGTGGGCCCACTCATCGACCCGCATTTATTGCGTCGGGACAAGTTGTGAAAGCTGTGTTTTCCGCACCGGTAGTGCTAGGAGTCTAAAAAGTGTTCGGAACGATCCGTGTGCGAAACACCGACGCACAATTTTGTTCATGTTCGGGAAGCCCCACTAGTGACATGCATTTATTGTGTCGGCACAAGTTGTGAAAACTATGTTTTCCGCACCTAGTAGTGTCTATGAGTCTTAAAATGTATTCGGAACGATCCCGGCGTGAAATACCGATGCACAATTTTGTTTATGATCGGGTGGGCCCACTACGGACCCGCATTTATTGCGTCGGGACAAGTTGTGAAAACTGTGTTTTCTCGCACCGGTAGTGTCTAGGAGTCCCAAAATGTGTTCGAAACGATCCGTGTGCGAATTGTTCATGTTCGGGTGGCCCCACTAGTGACACGCATTTATTGCGTCGGGACAAGTTGTGAAAACTGTGTTTTCCGCACCTAGTAGTGTCTATGAGTGCAAAAATGTGTTCGAAACGAATCGTGTGCGAAACACCGACGCACAATTTTGTTTATGATCGGGAGGGCCCACTATCGACCCGCATTTATTGCGTCGGGACAAGTTGTGAAAACTATGTTTTCCGCACCTAGTAGTGTCTATGAGTCCTAAAATGTATTCCAGAATGATCCCAACGTTAAACACCGACGCATAATTTTATTTAAGTTCGGGTGGGCCCACTACGAGACCCGCATTTGTTGCTGCTGGGACAAGTTGTGAAAATTGTGTTTTCCGTACCCGGTAGTGTCTAGGAGTGCAAAAATGTGTTGCGAAACGAAGCGTGTGCGAAACACCGACGCACAATTTTGTTTATGATCGGGTGGGCCCACTACGACCCGCATTTATTGCGCCGGGGCAAGTTGTGAAAACTATGTTTTCCGCACCTGGTAGTGTCTAGGAGTCTAAAAATGTGTTCCTGAAGGATCCGTGTGCGAAACACCGACGCACAATTTTGTTCATGTTCGGGTGGCCCCACTAGTGACATGCATTTATTGCGTCGAGACAAGTTGTGAAAACTATGTTTTTCGCACCTAATAGTGTCTATGAGTCTTAAAATGTATTCGGAATGATCCCAGCGTGAAACACCGATGCACAATTTTGTTTATGATCGGGTGGGCCTGCAACGGACCCGCATTTATTGCGCCGGGACAAGTTGTGAAAACCGTATTTTCTGCACCCGATAGTGTCTAGGAGTCCAAAAATGTGTTCGAAACGATCCGTGTGCGAAACACCGACCCAGAATTTTGTTCATGTTCGGGTGGCCCCACTAGTGACACGCATTTATTGCGTCGGGACAAGTTGTGAAAACAGTATTTTCCGCACCTAGTAGTGTCTATGAGTCCTAAAATGTATTCCGGAATGATCCTAGCGTTAAACACCGACGCACAATTTTATTTAAGTTCGGGTGGGCCCACTACGAGACCCGCATTTGTTGCGCCGGGTCAAGTTGTGAAAACTGTGTTTTCCGCACCCCGTAGTGTCTAGGAGTGCAAAAATATGTTCCAAAACGAAGCGTAGTGCGAAACACCGACGCACAATTTTGTTTATGATCGGGTGCGCCCACTACCGACCCGCATTTATTGCGCGGGACAAGTTATGAAAGCGTGTTTTATGCACCCGGTAGTGTCTAGGAGTCCAAAAATGTGTTCGAAACGATCCGTGTGCGAATTGTTCATGTTCGGGTGGCCCCACTAGTGACACGCATTTATTGCGTCGGGACAAGTTGTGAAAACTGTGTTTTCCGCACCCCGTAGTGTCTAGGAGTGCAAAAATGTGTTCCCAAACGAGTCGTGTGCGAAACACCGACGCACAATTTTGTTTATGATCGGGTGGGCCCACTATCGACCCGCTTTTATTGCGTCGGGACAAGTTGTGAAAACTATGTTTTCCGCACCTAGTAGTGTCTATGAGTCCTAAAATGTATTCCGGAATGATCCCAACGTTAAACACCGACGCATAATTTTATTTAAGTTCGGGTGGGCCCACTACGGACCCGCATTTGTTGCGTCGGGACAAGTTGTGAAAATTGTGTTTTCCGTACCCGGTAGTGTCTAGGAGTGCAAAAATGTGTTGCGAAACGAACCGTGTGCGAAACACCGACGCACAATTTTGTTTATGATCGGGTGGGCCCACTAGCGACCCGCATTTATTGCGCCGGGACAAGTTGTGAAAACTATGTTTTCCGCACCCGGTAGTGTCTAGGAGTCTAATAATGTGTTCCTGAATGATCCGTGTGCGAAACACCGACGCACAATTTTGTTCATGTTTAGGTGGCCCCACTAGTGACATGCATTTATTGCGTCGAGACAAGTTGTGAAAACTATGTTTTTCGCACCTAGTAGTGTCTATGAGTCTTAAAATGTATTCGGAATGATCCCAGTGCGAAACACCGATGCACAATTTTGTTTATGATCGGGTGGGCCCGCAACAGAGCCGCATTTATTGCGCCGGGAGAAGTTGTGAAAACCGTGTTTTCTGCACCCGATAGTGTCTAGGAGTCCAAAAATGTGTTCCGAAACGATCCGTGTGCGAAACACCGACCCGAATTTTGTTCATGTTCGGGTGGCCCCACTAGTGACACGCATTTATTGCGTCGGGACAAGTTGTGAAAACTGTATTTTCCGCACCTAGTAGTGTCTATGAGTCCTAAAATGTATTCCGGAATGATCCTAGCGTTAAACACCGACGCACAATTTTGTTTAAATTCGGGTGGGCCCACTACGAGACCCGCATTTGTTGCGCCGGGTCAAGTTGTGAAAACTGTGTTTTCCGCACCCCGTAGTGTCTAGGAGTGCAAAAATATGTTCCAAAACGAACCGTGTGCGAAACACCGACGCACAATTTTGTTTATGATCGGGTGGGCCCACTATCGACCCGCATTTATTGCGCCGGGACAAGTTGTGAAAGCTGTGTTTTATGCACCCGGTAGTGTCTAGGAGTCCAAAAATGTGTTCCGAAACGATCCGTGTGCGAATTGTTCATGTTCGGGTGGCCCCACTAGTGACACGCATTTATTGCGTCGGGACAAGTTGTGAAAACTGTGTTTTCCGCACCTAGTAGTGTCTATGAGTCCTAAAATGTATTCGGAATGATCCCGGCGTTAAACACCGACGCACAATTTTATTTAAGTTCGGGTGGGCCCACTACGAGACCCGCATTTGTTGCATCGGGACAAGTTGTGAAAACTATGTTTTCCACACCTAGTAGTGTCTATGAGTCTTAAAATGTATTCGGAACGATCCCAGCGTGAAACACCGATGCACAATTTTGTTTATGATCGGGTGGGCCCACTACGGACCTGCATTTATTGCGCCGGGACAAGTTGTGAAAATTGTGTTTTCTGCACCGGTAGTGTCTAGGAGTCCAAAAATGTGTTCGAAACGATCCGTGTGCGAAACACCGACGCACAATTTTATTCATGTTCGGGTGGCCCCACTAGTGACACGCATTTATTGCGTCGGGACAAGTTGTGAAAACTGTGTTTTCCGCACCTAGTAGTGTCTATGAGTCCTAAAATGGATTCCGGAATGATCCCGGCATTAAACACCGACGCACAATTTTATTTAAGTTCGCGTGGGCCCACTACGAGACCCGCATTTGTTGCGCCGGGACTAGTTGTGAAAACTGTGTTTTCCGCACCCCGTAGTGTCTAGGAGTGCAAAAATATGTTCCAAAACGAATCGTGTGCGAAACACCGACGCACAATTTTGTTTATGATCGGGTGGGCCCACTACGACCCGCAATTATTGCGCCGGGACAAGTTGTGAAAGCTGTGTTTTATGCACCGGTAGTGTCTAGGAGTCCAAAAATGTGTTCGAAACGATCCGTGTGCGAATTGTTCATGTTCGGGTGGCCCCACTAGTGACACGCATTTATTGCGTCGGGACACGTTGTGAAAACTGTGTTTTCCGCACCTAGTAGTGTCTATGAGTCCTAAAATGTATTCCGGAATGATCCCAGCGTTAAACACCGACGCACAATTTTATTTAAGTTCGGGTGGGCCCACTACGAGACCCGCATTTGTTGCGTCGGGACAAGTTGTGAAAACTGTGTTTTCCGCACCCCGTAGTGTCTAGGAGTGCAAAAATATGTTCCCAAACGAATCGTATGCGAAACACCGACGCACAATTTTGTTTATGATCGGGTGGGCCCACTATCGACCCGCATTTATTGCGCCGGGACAAGTTGTGAAAGCTGTGTTTTCTGCACCGGTAGTGTCTAGGAGTCTAAAAATGTGTTCGGAACGATCCGTGTGCGAAACACCGACGCACAATTTTGTTCATGTTCGGATGGCCCCAGTAGTGACATGCATTTATTGTGTCGGGACAAGTTGTGAAAACTATGTTTTCCGCACCTAGTAGTGTCTATGAGTCTTAAAATGTATTCGGAACGATCCCAGCGTGAAATACCGATGCACAATTTTGTTTATGATCGGGTGGGCCCACTACGAGACCCGCATTTATTGCGTCGGGACAAGTTGTGAAAACTGTGTTTTCCGCACCGGTAGTGTCTAGGAGTCCCAAAATGTGTTCAGAAACTATCCGGTGTGCGAATTGTTCATGTTCGGGTGGCCCCACTAGTGACACGCATTTGTTGCGTCGGGACAAGTTGTGAAAACTATGTTTTCCACACCTAGTAGTGTCTATGAGTCTTAAAATGTATTCGGAACGATCCCGGCGTGAAACACCGATGCACAATTTTGTTTATGATCGGGTGGGCCCACTACGAGCTGCATTTATTGCGCCGGGACAAGTTGTGAAAATTGTGTTTTCCGCACCGGTAGTGTCTAGGAGTCCAAAAATGTGTTCGAAACGATCCGTGTGCGAAACACCGACGCACAATTTTATTCATGTTCGGGTGGCCCCACTGGTGACACGCATTTATTGCGTCGGGACAAGTTGTGAAAACTGTGTTTTCCGCACCTAGTAGTGTCTATGAGTCCTAAAATGTATTCGGAATGATCCCGGCGTTAAACACCGGCGCACAATTTTATTTAAGTTTGGGTGGGCCCACTACGGACCCGCATTTGTTGCGTCGGGACAAGTTGTGAAAACTGTGTTTTCCGCACCCGGTAGTGTCTAGGTGTGCAAAAATGTGTTCGAAACGAACCGTGTGCGAAACACCGACGCACAATTTTGTTTATGATCGGGTGGGCCCACTATCGACCTGCATTTATTGCGTCGAGACAAGTTGTGAAAACTATGTTTTCCGCACCTAGTAGTGTCTATGAGTCCTAAAATGTATTCCGGAATGATCCCAACGTTAAACACCGACGCATAATTTTATTTAAGTTCGGGTGGGCCCACTACGGACCCGCATTTGTTGCGTCTGGGACAAGTTGTGAAAATTGTGTTTTCCGTACCCGGTAGTGTCTAGGAGTGCAAAAATGTGTTGCGAAACGAACCGTGTGCGAAACACCGACGCACAATTTTGTTTATGATCGGGTGGGCCCACTACTGACCTGCATTTATTGCGCCGGGACAAGTTGTGAAAACTGTGTTTTCCGCACCCGGTAGTGTCTAGGAGTCTAAAAATGTGTTCCGAACGATCCGTGTGCGAAACACCGACGGACAATTTTTTCATGTTCGGGTGGCCCCACTAGTGACATGCATTTATTGCGTCGAGACAAGTCGTGAAAACTATGTTTTCCGCACCTAGTAGTGTCTATGAGTCTTAAAATGTATTCCGGAATGATCCCAGCGTGAAACACCGATGCACAATTTTGTTTATGATCGGGTGGGCCCACAACGAGACCCGCATTTATTGCGCCGGGACAAGTTGTGAAAACCGTGTTTTCTGCACCCGATAGTGTCTAGGAGTCCAAAAATGTGTTCGAAACGATCCGTGTGCGAAACACCGACCCAGAATTTTGTTCATGTTCGGGTGGCCCCACTAGTGACACGCATTTATTGCGTCGGGACAAGTTGTGAAAACTGTATTTTCCGCACCTAGTAGTGTCTATGAGTCCTAAAATGGATTCCGGAATGATCCCGGCGTTAAACACCGACGCACAATTTTATTTAAGTTCGCGTGGGCCCACTACGGACCCGCATTTGTTGCGCCGGGACAAGTTGTGAAAACTGTGTTTTCCGCACCCCGTAGTGTCTAGGAGTGCAAAAATATGTTCCAAAACGAACCGTGTGCGAAACACCGACGCACAATTTTGTTTATGATCGGGTGGGCCCACTACCGACCCGCATTTATTGCGCCGGGACAAGTTGTGAAAACTGTGTTTTCTGCACCCGGTAGTGTCTAGGAGTCCAAAAATGTGTTCGAAACGATCCGTGTGCGAATTGTTCATGTTCGGGTGGCCCCACTAGGGACACGCATTTATTGCGTCGGGACAAGTTGTGAAAACTGTGTTTTCCGCACCTAGTAGTGTCTATGAGTCCTAAAATGTATTCCGGAATGATCCCGGCGTTAAACACCGACGCACAATTTTATTTAAGTTCGGGTGGGCCCACTACGGACCCGCATTTGTTGCGTCGGGACAAGTTGTGAAAACTATGTTTTCCGCACCTAGTAGTGTCTATGAGTCTTAAAATGTATTCCGGAACGATCCAGCGTGAAACACCGATGCACAATTTTGTTTATGATCGGGTGGGCCCACTACAGACCTGCATTTATTGCGCCGGGACAAGTTGTGAAAACTGTGTTTTCCGCACCCGGTAGTGTCTAGGAGTCCAAAAATGTGTTCGAAACGATCCGTGTGCGAAACACCGACGCACAATTTTGTTCATGTTCGGGTGGCCCCACTAGTGACACGCATTTATTGCGTCGGGACAAGTTATGAAAACTGTGTTTTCCGCACCTAGTAGTGTCTATGAGTCCTAAAATGTATTCGGAATGATCCCAGCGTTAAACACCGACGCACAATTTTATTTAAGTTCGGGTGGGCCCACTACGAGACCCGCATTTGTTGCGCGGGACAAGTTGTGAAAACTGTGTTTTCCGCACCCGTAGTGTCTAGGTGTGCAAAAATGTGTTCGAAACGAACCGTGTGCGAAACACCGACGCACAATTTTGTTTATGATCGGGTGGGCCCACTACTGACCTGCATTTATTGCGTCGGGACAAGTTGTGAAAACTATGTTTTCCGCACCTAGTAGTGTCTATGAGTCCTAAAATGTATTCCGGAATGATCCCAACGTTAAACACCGACGCATAATTTTATTTAAGTTCGGGTGGGCCCACTACGAGACCCGCATTTGTTGCGCTGGGACAAGTTGTGAAAATTGTGTTTTCCGTACCGGTAGTGTCTAGGAGTGCAAAAATGTGTTGCGAAACGAACCGTGTGCGAAACACCGACGCACAATTTTGTTTATGATCGGGTGGGCCCACTACCGACCTGCATTTATTGCGTCGGGACAAGTTGTGAAAACTGTGTTTTCCGCACCCGGTAGTGTCTAGGAGTCTAAAAATGTGTTCCTGAACGATCCGTGTGCGAAACACCGACGCACAATTTTTTCATGTTCGGGTGGCCCCACTAGTGACATGCATTTATTGCGTTGAGACAAGTCGTGAAAACTATGTTTTCCGCACCTAGTAGTGTCTATGAGTCTTAAAATGTATTCGGAATGATCCCAGCATGAAACACCGGTGCACAATTTTGTTTATGATCGGGTGGGCCCACAACAGACCCGCATTTATTGCGCCGGGACAAGTTGTGAAAACCGTGTTTTCTGCACCCGATAGTGTCTAGGAGTCCAAAAATGTGTTCGAAACGATCCGTGTGCGAAACACCGACCCGAATTTTGTTCATGTTCGGGTGGCCCCACTAGTGACACGCATTTATTGCGTCGGGACAAGTTGTGAAAACTGTATTTTCCGCACCTAGTAGTGTCTATGAGTCCTAAAATGGATTCCGGAATGATCCCAGCGTTAAACACCGACGCACAATTTTATTTAAGTTCGCGTGGGCCCACTACGAGACCCGCATTTGTTGCGTCGGGACAAGTTGTGAAAACTGTGTTTTCCGCACCCCGTAGTGTCTAGGGGTGCAAAAATATGTTCCAAAACGAACTGTGTGCGAAACACCGACGCACAATTTTGTTTATGATCGGGTGGGCCCACTACGACCCGCATTTATTGCGCCGGGACAAGTTGTGAAAACTGTGTTTTCTGCACCCGGTAGTGTCTAGGAGTCCAAAAATGTGTTCCGAAACGATCCGTGTGCGAATTGTTCATGTTCGGGTGGCCCCACTAGGGACACGCATTTATTGCGTCGGGACAAGTTGTGAAAACTGTGTTTTCCGCATCTAGTAGTGTCTATGAGTCCTAAAATGTATTCCGGAATGATCCCAGCGTTAAACACCGACGCACAATTTTATTTAAGTTCGGGTGGGCCCACTACGAGACCCGCATTTGTTGCGTCGGGACAAGTTGTGAAAACTATGTTTTCCGCACCTAGTAGTGTCTATGAGTCTTAAAATGTATTCGGAACGATCCGAGCGTGAAACACCGATGCACAATTTTGTTTATGATCGGGTGGGCCCACTACGGACCTGCATTTATTGCGCTGGGACAAGTTGTGAAAACTGTGTTTTCTGCACCCGGTAGTGTCTAGGAGTCCAAAAATGTGTTCCGAAACGATCCGTGTGCGAATTGTTCATGTTCGAGTGGCCCCACTAGGGACACGCATTTATTGCGTCGGGACAAGTTGTGAAAACTGTGTTTTCCGCATCTAGTAGTGTCTATGAGTCCTAAAATGTATTCCGGAATGATCCCAGCGTTAAACACCGACGCACAATTTTATTTAAGTTCGGGTGGGCCCACTACGAGACCCGCATTTGTTGCGTCGGGACAAGTTGTGAAAACTATGTTTTCCGCACCTAGTAGTGTCTATGAGTCTTAAAATGTATTCCGGAACGATCCCAGCGTGAAACACCGATGCACAATTTTGTTTATGATCGGGTGGGCCCACTACGGACCTGCATTTATTGCGCCGGGACAAGTTGTGAAAACTGTGTTTTCTGCACCCGGTAGTGTCTAGGTGTCCAAAAATGTGTTCGAAACGATCCGTGTGCGAAACACCGACGCACAATTTTGTTCATGTTCAAGTGGCCCCACTAGTGACACGCATTTATTGCGTCGGGACAAGTTATGAAAACTGTGTTTTCCGCACCTAGTAGTGTTTATGAGTCCTAAAATGTATTCGGAATGATCCCAGCGTTAAACACCGACGCACAATTTTATTTAAGTTCGGGTGGGCCCACTACGAGACCCGCATTTGTTGCGTCGGGACAAGTTGTGAAAACTGTGTTTTCCGCACCCGGTAGTGTCTAGGTGTGCAAAAATGTGTTCGAAACGAACCGTGTGCGAAACACCGACGCACAATTTTGTTTATGATCGGGTGGGCCCACTAGCGACCCGCATTTATTGCGTCGGGACAAGTTGTGAAAACTATGTTTTCCGCACCTAGTAGTGTCTATGAGTCCTAAAATGTATTCCGGAATGATCCCAACGTTAAACACCGACGCATAATTTTATTTAAGTTCGGGTGGGCCCACTACGAGACCCGCATTTGTTGCACTCGGGACAAGTTGTGAAAATTGTGTTTTCCGTACCCGGTAGTGTCTAGGAGTGCAAAAATGTGTTGCGAAACGAACTGTGTGCGAAACACCGACGCACAATTTTGTTTATGATCGGGTGGGCCCACTATCGACCCGCATTTATTGCGCCGGGACAAGTTGTGAAAGCTGTGTTTTCCGCACCCGTAGTGTCTAGGAGTCTAAAAATGTGTTCCTGAACGATCCGTGTGCGAAACACCGACGCACAATTTTTTCATGTTCGGGTGGCCCCACTAGTGACATGCATTTATTGCATTGAGACAAGTCGTGAAAACTATGTTTTCCGCACCTAGTAGTGTCTATGAGTCTTAAAATGTATTCCGGAATGATCCCATCCTGAAACACCGGTGCACAATTTTGTTTATGATCGGGTGGGCCCACAACGGACCCGCATTTATTGCGCCGGGACAAGTTGTGAAAACCGTGTTTTCTGCACCCGATAGTGTCTAGGAGTCCAAAAATGTGTTCCGAAACGATCCGTGTGCGAAACACCGACGCACAATTTTGTTCATGTTCGGGTGGCCCCACTATCGACACGCATTTATTGCGTCGGGACAAGTTGTGAAAACTGTGTTTTCCGCACCTAGTAGTGTCTATGAGTCCTAAAATGTATTCCGGAATGATCCCAGCGTTAAACACCGACGCACAATATTATTTTAGTTCGGGTGGGCCCACTACGGACCCGCATTTGTTGCGTCGGGACAAGTTGTGAAAACTATGTTTTCCGCACCTAGTAGTGTCTATGAGTCTTAAAATGTATTCCGGAACGATCCCAGCGTGAAATACCGATGCACAATTTTTTTTTGATCAGGTGGGCCCACTACGGACCCGCATTTATAGCGCCGGGACAAGTTGTGAAAACCGTGTTTTCCGCACCCGGTAGTGTCTAGGAGTCCAAAAATGTGTTCCGAAACGATCCGTGTGCGAATTGTTCATGTTCGGGTGGCCCCACTATCGACACGCATTTATTGCGTCGGGACAAGTTGTGAAAACTATGTTTTCCGCACCAAGTAGTGTCTATGAGTCCTAAAATGTATTCCGGAATGATCCCGGCGTTAAACACCGACGCACAATTTTATTTAAGTTCGGGTGGGCCCACTACAGACCCGCATTTGTTGCGTCGGGACAAGTTGTGAAAACTATGTTTTCCACACCTAGTAGTGTCTATGAGTCTTAAAATGTATTCCGAACGATCCCGAGCGTGAAACACCGATGCACAATTTTGTTTATGATCGGGTGGGCCCACTACGGACTCTGCATTTATTGCGCCGGGACAAGTTGTGAAAACTGTGTTTTCTGCACCTAGTAGTGTCTATGAGTCCTAAAATGTATTCCGGAATGATCCCGGCGTTAAACACCGACGCACAATATTATTTTAGTTCGGGTGGGCCCACTACGGACCCGCATTTGTTGCGTCGGGACAAGTTGTGAAAACTATGTTTTCCGCACCTAGTAGTGTCTATGAGTCTTAAAATGTATTCCGGAACGATCCCAGCGTGAAATACCGATGCACAATTTTTTTTTTTGATCAGGTGGGCCCACTACGAGTCCCGCATTTATAGCGCGGGACAAGTTGTGAAAACTGTGTTTTCTGCACCCGGTAGTGTCTAGGAGTCCAAAAATGTGTTCGAAACGATTCGTGTGCGAATTGTTCATGTTCGGGTGGCCCCACTATCGACACGCATTTATTGCGTCGGGACAAGTTGTGAAAACTATGTTTTCCGCACCAAGTAGTGTCTATGAGTCCTAAAATGTATTCCGGAATGATCCCGGCGTTAAACACCGACGCACAATTTTATTTAAGTTCGGGTGGGCCCACTACGGACCCGCATTTGTTGCGTCGGAACAAGTTGTGAAAACTATGTTTTCCACACCTAGTAGTGTCTATGAGTCTTAAAATGTATTCGGAACGATCCCAGCGTGAAACACCGATGCACAATTTTGTTTATGATCGGGTGGGCCCACTACGGACCTGCATTTATTGCGCCGGGACAGGTTGTGAAAACTGTGTTTTCTGCACCCGGTAGTGTCTAGGAGTCCAAAAATGTGTTCGAAACGATCCGTGTGCGAAACACCGACGCACAATTTTGTTCATGTTCGGGTGGCCCCACTAGTGACACGCATTTATTGCGTCGGGACAAGTTATGAAAACTGTGTTTTCCGCACCTAGTAGTGTCTATGAGTCCTAAAATGTATTCCGGAATGATCCCAGCGTTAAACACCGACGCACAATTTTATTTAAGTTCGGGTGGGCCCACTACGGACCCGCATTTGTTGCGCGGGACAAGTTGTGAAAACTGTGTTTTCCGCACCCGGTAGTGTCTAGGTGTGCAAAAATGTGTTCCGAAACGAACCGTGTGCGAAACACCGACGCACAATTTTGTTTATGATCGGGTGGGCCCACTATCGACCTGCATTTATTGCGTCGGGACAAGTTGTGAAAACTATGTTTTCCGCACCTAGTAGTGTCTATGAGTCCTAAAATGTATTCCGGAATGATCCCAACGTTAAACACCGACGCATAATTTTATTTAAGTTCGGGTGGGCCCACTACGAGACCCGCATTTGTTGCGTCTGGGACAAGTTGTGAAAATTGTGTTTTCCGTACCGGTAGTGTCTAGGAGAGCAAAAATGTGTTGCGAAACGAACGTAGTGCGAAACACCGACGCACAATTTTGTTTATGATCGGGTGGGCCCACTACGACCTGCATTAATTGCGCCGGGACAAGTTGTGAAAGCTGTGTTTTCCGCACCCGGTAGTGTCTAGGAGTCTAAAAATGTGTTCCTGAACGATCCGTGTGCGAAACACCGACGCACAATTTTTTTCATGTTCGGGTGGCCCCACTAGTGACATGCATTTATTGCGTTGAGACAAGTCGTGAAAACTATGTTTTCCGCACCTAGTAGTGTCTATGAGTCTTAAAATGTATTCGGAATGATCCCGAGCATGAAACACCGGTGCACAATTTTGTTTATGATCGGGTGGGCCCACAACGGACCCGCATTTATTGCGCGGGACAAGTTGTGAAAACCGTGTTTTCTGCACCCGATAGTGTCTAGGAGTCCAAAAATGTGTTCGAAACGATCCGTGTGCGAAACACCGACCCAGAATTTTGTTCATGTTCGGGTGGCCCCACTAGTGACACGCATTTATTGCGTCGGGACAAGTTGTGAAAACTGTATTTTCCGCACCTAGTAGTGTCTATGAGTCCTAAAATGGATTCCGGAATGATCCCGGCGTTAAACACCGACGCACAATTTTATTTAAGTTCGCGTGGGCCCACTACGAGACCCGCATTTGTTGCGCCGGGACAAGTTGTGAAAACTGTGTTTTCCGCACCCCGTAGTGTCTAGGAGTGCAAAAATATGTTCCAAAACGAAGCGTGTGCGAAACACCGACGCACAATTTTGTTTATGATCGGGTGGGCCCACTACGACCCGCATTTATTGCGCCGGGACAAGTTGTGAAAACTGTGTTTTCTGCACCCGGTAGTGTCTAGGAGTCCAAAAATGTGTTCGAAACGATCCGTGTGCGAATTGTTCATGTTCGGGTGGCCCCACTAGGGACACGCATTTATTGCGTCGGGACAAGTTGTGAAAACTGTGTTTTCCGCATCTAGTAGTGTCTATGAGTCCTAAAATGTATTCGGAATGATCCCAGCGTTAAACACCGACGCACAATTTTATTTAAGTTCGGGTGGGCCCACTACGGACCCGCATTTGTTGCGTCGGGACAAGTTGTGAAAACTATGTTTTCCGCACCTAGTAGTGTCTATGAGTCTTAAAATGTATTCGGAACGATCCCGAGCGTGAAACACCGATGCACAATTTTGTTTATGATCGGGTGGGCCCACTACGGACCTGCATTTATTGCGCGGGACAAGTTGTGAAAACTGTGTTTTCTGCACCCGGTAGTGTCTAGGAGTCCAAAAATGTGTTCGAAACGATCCGTGTGCGACGAATTGTTCATGTTCGGGTGGCCCCACTAGGGACACGCATTTATTGCGTCGGGACAAGTTGTGAAAACTGTGTTTTCCGCATCTAGTAGTGTCTATGAGTCCTAAAATGTATTCCGGAATGATCCCAGCGTTAAACACCGACGCACAATTTTATTTAAGTTCGGGTGGGCCCACTACGAGACCCGCATTTGTTGCGTCGGGACAAGTTGTGAAAACTATGTTTTCCGCACCTAGTAGTGTCTATGAGTCTTAAAATGTATTCGGAACGATCCGTGCGTGAAACACCGATGCACAATTTTGTTTATGATCGGGTGGGCCCACTACGGACCTGCATTTATTGCGCGGGACAAGTTGTGAAAACTGTGTTTTCCGCACCCGTAGTGTCTAGGTGTCCAAAAATGTGTTCGAAACGATCCGTGTGCGAAACACCGACGCACAATTTTGTTCATGTTCAAGTGGCCCCACTAGTGACACGCATTTATTGCGTCGGGACAAGTTATGAAAACTGTGTTTTCCGCACCTAGTAGTGTCTATGAGTCCTAAAATGTATTCGGAATGATCCCGGCGTTAAACACCGACGCACAATTTTATTTAAGTTCGGGTGGGCCCACTACGAGACCCGCATTTGTTGCGTCGGGACAAGTTGTGAAAACTGTGTTTTCCGCACCCGGTAGTGTCTAGGTGTGCAAAAATGTGTTCGAAACGAACCGTGTGCGAAACACCGACGCACAATTTTGTTTATGATCGGGTGGGCCCACTATCGACCTGCATTTATTGCGTCGGGACAAGTTGTGAAAACTATGTTTTCCGCACCTAGTAGTGTCTATGAGTCCTAAAATGTATTCGAGAATGATCCCAACGTTAAACACCGACGCATAATTTTATTTAAGTTCGGGTGGGCCCACTACGGACCCGCATTTGTTGCGTCGGGACAAGTTGTGAAAATTGTGTTTTCCGTACCTAGTAGTGTCTAGGAGTGCAAAAATGTGTTGCGAAACGAACCGTGTGCGAAACACCGACGCACAATTTTGTTTATGATCGGGTGGGCCCACTATCGACCTGCATTTATTGCGCCGGGACAAGTTGTGAAAACTGTGTTTTCCGCACCCGGTAGTGTCTAGGAGTCTAAAAATGTGTTCCTGAACGATCCGTGTGCGAAACACCGACGCACAATTTTTTTCATGTTCGGGTGGCCCCACTAGTGACATGCATTTATTGCATTGAGACAAGTCGTGAAAACTATGTTTTCCGCACCTAGTAGTGTCTATGAGTCTTAAAATGTATTCCGGAATGATCCCATCCTGAAACACCGGTGCACAATTTTGTTTATGATCGGGTGGGCCCACAACGGACCCGCATTTATTGCGCCGGGACAAGTTGTGAAAACCGTGTTTTCTGCACCCGATAGTGTCTAGGAGTCCAAAAATGTGTTCAAAACGATCCGTGTGCGAAACACCGACGCACAATTTTGTTCATGTTCGGGTGGCCCCACTAGTGACACGCATTTATTGCGTCGGGACAAGTTGTGAAAGCTGTGTTTTCCGCACCTAGTAGTGTCTATGAGTCCTAAAATGTATTCCGGAATGATCCCGGCGTTAAACACCGACGCACAATATTATTTTAGTTCGGGTGGGCCCACTACGGACCCGCATTTGTTGCGTCGGGACAAGTTGTGAAAACTATGTTTTCCGCACCTAGTAGTGTCTATGAGTCTTAAAATGTATTCCGGAACGATCCCGGCGTGAAATACCGATGCACAATTTTTTTATGATCGGGTGGGCCCACTACGGACCCGCATTTATAGCGCGGGACAAGTTGTGAAAGCTGTGTTTTCTGCACCCGGTAGTGTCTAGGAGTCCAAAAATGTGTTCGAAACGATCCGTGTGCGAATTGTTCATGTTCGGGTGGCCCCACTAGCGACACGCATTTATTGCGTCGGGACAAGTTGTGAAAACTATGTTTTCCGCACCAAGTAGTGTCTATGAGTCCTAAAATGTATTCGGAATGATCCCGGCGTTAAACACCGACGCACAATTTTATTTAAGTTCGGGTGGGCCCACTACGAGACCCGCATTTGTTGCGTCGGGACAAGTTGTGAAAACTATGTTTTCCACACCTAGTAGTGTCTATGAGTCTTAAAATGTATTCCGGAACGATCCTGGCGTGAAACACCGATGCACAATTTTGTTTATGATCGGGTGGGCCCACTACGGACCTGCATTTATTGCGCCGGGACAAGTTGTGAAAGCTGTGTTTTCTGCACCTAGTAGTGTCTATGAGTCCTAAAATGTATTCGGAATGATCCCGGCGTTAAACACCGACGCACAATATTATTTTAGTTCGGGTGGGCCCACTACGGACCCGCATTTGTTGCGTCGGGACAAGTTGTGAAAACTATGTTTTCCGCACCTAGTAGTGTCTATGAGTCTTAAAATGTATTCCGGAACGATCCCAGCGTGAAATACCGATGCACAATTTTTTTTTGATCAGGTGGGCCCACTACGAGTCCCGCATTTATAGCGCCGGGACAAGTTGTGAAAACTGTGTTTTCTGCACCCGGTAGTGTCTAGGAGTCCAAAAATGTGTTCGAAACGATTCGTGTGCGAATTGTTCATGTTCGAGTGGCCCCACTATCGACACGCATTTATTGCGTCGGGACAAGTTGTGAAAACTATGTTTTCCGCACCAAGTAGTGTCTATGAGTCCTAAAATGTATTCCGGAATGATCCCGGCGTTAAACACCGACGCACAATTTTATTTAAGTTCGGGTGGGCCCACTACGAGACCCGCATTTGTTGCGTCGGAACAAGTTGTGAAAACTATGTTTTCCACACCTAGTAGTGTCTATGAGTCTTAAAATGTATTCGGAACGATCCCAGCGTGAAACACCGATGCACAATTTTGTTTATGATCGGGTGGGCCCACTACGGACACTGCATTTATTACTGTCAGGACGAAGTTGTGAAGCTGTGTTTTCTGCACCCGATAGTGTCTAGAGTCCAAAATGTGTTCCGAAACGATCGAGTGTGCGAAACACGCAGCGCACAATTTTGTTCATGTTCAGGTGGTCCCACTAGTGACACGCATTTGTTGCGTGGGACAAGTTGTGAAAAGCTGTGTTTTCGCACTTAGTAGTGTCTATGAGTCCTAAAATGTATTAGGACCGATCCCGGCAGTTAAACAGCAAGCACTTTGATTTTATTTAAGTTAAGGATGGGCCACTACGGACCGCGTCGTTCTGCCTGTAGAGGTCAAGTTGTGTAAAGCGTGTTTCACTGCGACAGTTGTCTCAGGTGATGCCAAAATCGATGTTCAAGCGAAGTAGCCAGTACGACAGCATGCCGCACACGAATTACTGTTTGTGATCGGAGATGGGCCCTACGCTTGGCTAGCATTTATTGCGTCGGGACAAGTTGTTGAAAACTATTGTATTTTCCACTTTCAGTAAAGTGTCTATGAGTCTACAAATGTATGCAGCGGATCTAGTCGATTAACCTGGCGCATAATTTTCATTTAAGTTGGATTGGGCCACACCTCTGAGTACGCATTTGTTGCGTGCGGGACAAGTTAGTGAAATTGTCATGTTTGCATTGCGGTGAGTGTCTAAGGAGGGAAACAATGTATTGTTCGAAAGCGAGGCTGTAATACGAAACAAGCGCACGTATGGTGTTTATGATCGGGTGGGCGAAACCTGCGGCACCATTAATTGCGTGCGGGACAAGATTGCATGCTTAGGTGTTTTCCTTTGCGCATTAGTGTCTAGGAGTCTAAATAATGTGTTCACGAGACAGTCAGGTAGTACGAGAAACAAAGCGCTTCATACAATTTTTCATATTCAGGGTGTGGCCCCACTAGTGACATGCATTTATTCGCGTTGAAGACAAGTCGGTAGCTATGTTTTCTTGCTTTACTAATGATGTCTATGGTGCTTAAAATGGCATTCAGACAGTCGGTATTAGCTTAAAATTTAATTATAATTTATGATCTGAAGGTGGGCTAACGATTAACATTATTCTTGTTGCAGATAAGTTATTAATAATGTTTTAACGCGAAATAATTAATCTAAAGTCAAATATTCAACAATCATTGATAACTTGGCTCAAAATTACAAAATGTTCAATATTAGGTGAAAGTACTAGTGACATTTATGAGTGGACAGTTATTGAAAAGCGTATTTTCAGCACCTAATAGTATCTATGATCCTAAAATGGAATTAGAAGATGATCCAATGCATTAAACACTTAGCGCTGAATTTTTGTTTAAGTTCGCGTGGACCATCTCGTTCACATTTGTTAGTAGGTTAGATTGTGTACGTGTTTTCCTTTTACGCTCATTAGATTACAAAATATGTTAAACAGTAGTAACGAAACACGTCCATGCAATTTTTATGATTAGGGTGGGCTACTCTGATTACCTATATTTATTGTTTGTAGGACAAATTATTAGTAGCATTTTCTACTTGTAAATAATCACTTATCTAGTCACAAATGTATTAGAATTAAATCGTTAACATGTGCATATCATTCAAGTTGAGATTTATTTACCTCTGATTTTTTATTATTTCGCATTAAGATGATTAATATCGTTTTTACAAACGCCTAATCGTATCTTAAGTCTTAAAGTGTATTGAGCGATCTAGGTAGTGATACCGAGTATATTTTTTTTTGATCATTGCAGGCCCTTTAGATCGTATTATAAACTGGCGGATAAATTGTAAGCTATGTTTTACCGATGATATCTGAATTAAAATGTGTTCAGAAAGCGATCGTGTGCCGAATTGTTCGTATTCGATAGCTGCGCTGCATTTATTAGTAGAGGACAATTTGTGAAAACCTATCGATAAAGCACCAAATGATATCTCTTGAGTCTAAAATATTAAAGATGATCGATTAAACACGGTACTTTTAATTTTGTTCGTTAGGAGTAGGCCATCTGGAGACTTAACATTTGTTATTGAAGACAGGTGTAGAAAACGCTATGTTTTCATATGATATCTATGAGTCTTGATTGTAGGAGCGATCTGTTTATTGAGACTTACATTATACAAGTGCTGATATGATGAGGTGGAGCTATCGATATATTTATTGTAGGTGATTATAAGCTGTGTTTTTATTTATGATAGTATCTAAAGTCCAAAATAATATTCGAAAGCGAATCATTAAACATGACACTTCAATTACAGTTTCATGATAGACATTATAGTGATACATGCGTTGTATTAAGCATTGGGACAAATTATAAGCTGTCTTTTCACGCTTACTAGTAATTATCTGTAGTCCCTGAAATATTAGGTAATCTAGATTATTTTATGTTTGTTAATTTCTAAGTTCGATTGACTATCTAATTCCCATTTATTCTGAGTTAAGGTGTGCTATCATTTTCTTTTGATAAGTATCGTGTGCAAAAATGTGTTCAAATGGAAGCTGTGTCTGAAAGTATGCTTTACAATTTGTTTAATTCAGGTGAATACACTATCTTTATTTTGCATTTATTGATGGATAAGTTAATGAAAAACTATGTTTTTCACTTTTAATCGATGTCTATGGTCATAAAATGTATTCGAATGATCTAAGCGTTATTTTGACATCATTTTATTTAAATTTAGGGTGGAGTACCTGGACCATTTTGTTTAGCATTTGAGACAAGTTGTGAAAATTATCATTTTAGTGATGATATATAAGGGAAACAAAAATAATGTTCAGAAGCATTTGTGTCATGAAAACATGGCCTTACCATTTGTTTATTATTAAAGTAGAGCCCTCTTTTTGACTACCATTAAATTACTTGTAGAGACAAATTGTGAAAAGCTACATGTTCTTGCCGATCGATGTAAAGTCAAAGGAAATGTATTTAAAGCGGGAAGTCAGTATTGAAACAAGTCACGAAGTACTAGACTATCAATTGCGATGACTATTCGTATGTACCATTTATTAAATGGGACAAGTCATATATTTTCACTAATAATTATCATGAGTCTAAAATGATTCAGAATGATCCGAAGTGATAAACTTAGCAGCCTTCAATTTTATTTAAGTTAAAGTGGGCCAATTCTGAATACGTTTGTTGTGGCGGGACAGATTATTAACTTCTGTCATTTTCTTTTTTGTCGTATCTGATGCAAAATATGTTAAACGAACTGTGTCATTACGATACAATTTGTTTATGATGGGTAGATACCACCTATTGCATTAGCAATTTATTGTAGGACAAATTATTATGTTATATGATGATATCAAAGTCTTAAAAATGTGTTCAGAAATCATTATTGCAATTGTTCACTGTTAGAATTATTACTAAGACAACGCATTTATTAATTAGATAAGTTATGGCTACATGTCTTCAGCACTAATGAATCCCTTATGAGTCTCAAATATGATAAGATGATCGTTAAACACAGCGCTGAATATTGATGAATTCAGGTGGCCTCAGACAGCATTTTGTTGCGTCAGAACGATTTGAAAACTATCATTTTCTTTTTATCAGTATCTATAGTCTTAAAATATATTCGAGAGCAGTCAGTATTAAATCTTAAAATTACAATTTTTTATGATGGGGTGGAGAAGCCTCATCTGATTACCGTTTGTGTACGGACAAGTTGTGTATGTTCACCTTTACGATCTGAAGTATCGAAGTTCAAAAATGTAATTGAAAGCTTATCATGTCATTGAGTGTTCCATTAGATGTTACTAATGGCTGCATTATTATTGAACCAAGTACTAACTGTGTTTTTTCTTCCTAATAAGTATCATAGTCTCAAATATATTCGAATGATCTCGTCAAACATGACCTTTAATTTTGTTGTTCAGGTGGACCCCTTTCTGGAGACCATTGTTCATTTGAGATAAATTAGTAACTGTCATTTCTTTTATAATCTTAGGAATTGCCAAAAATGTATTTAAAGCAGAAGCATTGATAAAACACGGCCTTTCATTTTGTTTATCAATTCAGGTGAAGTTACTCTTGCATTATATTGTTAGCGGGACAAATTGTTGTCTTTTTCCTTTTGAGTAGTGTGTAGAGTCTAAAAACCATGTTCGGAGCGAATCCGTTGATACGAAAACACGCAGTACTATTTTGTTCATGTTAGGGTGGCCCCACTGGTGACTTAGCAGCAATTTTATTGCGTCGGGATCAGATTGTGAAAAGACGCAATGTTTCATGCACTAGTAGTGTCTATAGAGTGCATAAAATGTATTCAAGGAATGATCCCAAGCGTTAGACAGCGGCAGCCACGATTTTATTTTAGTTGAATTAGATGCCGTACTAGATTCCGCATTTGTTCTTGCCGGACAAGTTAATGATAGCGTGTTTCAGCACCTAGTAGTGTCTATGAAGTCCTAAAATATGTACCGGGAATGATTCAGTGGTAAAACGCCGACAGCGCAATTTTATTTAAGTTAAGTTGGTGGAGCCCTACGAGACTCCCGACATGTTCTTCGTCCAAGGACAAGTTGTGAAAAACCATGTTTTCCGCACCTAGTAGTGTCTATGGAGTCTTAAAAATGTATTAAGAAACGATCATAGCAGCAATACATGCTTG
>JAUNZO010001697.1:0-48457 GCA_031894775.1 Chloris gayana
TCATGATTAACTCCTTAATCACTTTAGCATGTCCATGCATTTTTAAATCCATCTACCTCAAGGGGCCCAAAGATATCTCTCCCGTTACTAGGAGGGGCAAAATCCATCTTGACCGCTCATATCCTAGACATGTTTCATAGTATACCGGAAAATTACTTGTATGACCACCCGATTACGGAGTAGTGGTTGGTAATCCCAAAGCATACTACTACACATTCTAGGAATCAATGACGATCTCGAGTCTAAGGATCTAGAAGGTACATCATTCAAGACAACAACCGATGGCACGTCATATAACATCTCGAGTAGAGTCTATTACTCGGGTCAATCTAACACCATGTTCTCCAACATGTGTCCACATTATTTATTTGATATCCCCATGTCTATGATCCGTGAAATATGATCATCAATCAATATATGTGCTAGTTCATAAATCATCATTGTCCCAACCGATGATAAGTGTCGGTGTTCGGACCACCGGCTAGTAGAATTTTGTTTCGGGGATGCGGTTTTAGGCCGCATGGTACACAATGGACGACACGAGAGGTTTAAGCTGGTTCGGGAAAGCTCCCTACGTCTAGTCGGGGGTATTGCGGCGCTCGTGTTCCTTGCATCAAATCAACCATGGAGTACAATGGAGGTGGGAGAGGAGCGTGCTCCAAGTCCCGGTTGCAAGTGCGAGTGTGTGTGTGTGGAGATGGATGAAGATGTGAAGCGGTGTGAAAATGTGATCGTGTAGAAAGGCGTGTGTAAAGCGTCCGTTGAGAATGGAGGAGAGCTTCCCCTTTATAGCTGCAGGGGTGGAGCTCGGTCCTTCTCCGACGTATGCTTGAGTAGGTTGATCGGGCCGTCGCGTCGCTCCTACAGCCTTGTTGCGTCGGGGAAGCAAGGATGGAGTGCCCCGTGCTCGGCGGAGCCATGGACGGCGTCGTGGTAGAGTGGTTGGAGGGGTCAGCCCATTCCGGCCATCCCTTGTCGGCGCATTGATGGCAGGGCCGTTGGTCGAGGTTGGGATGGTGGCCGGTCGAGCTTCGAGGTCGCCGACGAAGGTCGCGCAAGGCGGAGTGTACCTTGAGCCCGAGCTCGAGCTCCACGTGTCGTCGGATAATGCGGGGGCCATACCGCCGTACGTCGATGATGATGGCCGAGCCCCGAGTCTTCGGTCCACGCTTCCTCCATCGAGGCTACGGGGACGGCGCGTCCCATCGGCGTGCTCCGACGGGAGCAGGTGGCGCAGCGAGCGGGATGGGGCGAGAGTCAACGACAATGATTGCCGAGGGCGCCGCGTGAGCGCGGGCGGGTGAAGTTAATGCGGTAGGCACAAGAGTTTGGAGGTCGAGCGGGACGAAATGCTCCCGAGTCCCGCGGGCGGGGTCGCGTGAGGCAAGGCTTTCCCGATCCCGAAGGGCAAGGTCGTGCGAGACGGAACTCTCCGAGGTCCCCGGGAAGATCGGGCGAATCGGGATTCCTCCTTCCCCGAGCCGGGGAGGTCAAGTTTGCCCTTGTTTGATTCGCCCTTCCACGGGAGTCGTACGGGAGTGGGTCCGGCTTTGACCGTTGGCATGATTTTGTGTTACGAGGACTAAACCTCCGTTAGGTGGGTCCGGATGGTGCTACGTGGTATCGCTAATCTTTCCCTCCGACGAGTAGCCCCCGAGCCCCCGGCGAGTCGTAGAGTCGTCTAGGGGATCTACGGAAGTCGTCTTGGTTTTCTCGAGAGTGATTGTTATCCGCCGGATGCGCGCGAGCGCGTCCGGTGGACGATAGCCCTCGAGCCGGAGGATAAGTCGAAGACTTATGCTTTGGCTGATTTGCGCGCCGATGGTTTGCGGCCCCGTCGTTGGGCCTCGTGTTTGCGATGCCAGCCCTCCGAGCCCCGCGCGGTGCGGATGGCTGGTCGTGGAGTGGTTCGTCTTGGTCGATTTCCCTGTCCGCGTCGTGTTCGTGCGACGGAGGGTATAGCAGATCCACGATTTGCCCGGAAAGGCCGACACGTGGGGCTCGGTGAGCTCCGTAACGGGAAAAGTTCGAGCGAAGTCGCGGTTTCCCGTCGAAGGGATTCCGTCGGGCCCGCCGGGGGACGACCTCGTTAATCCACATTGTCATCCTCGATTGGGACCAGAGACCGTTCGATAAGTCTCGAGGGCTCGTTGCCTCTCTACGGTGAGATTCCCCTTTTTCGAGGTCGACGTGGACTCAAACGTGCTTGGTCGATGCCCGTTGCGCTCGTGCATGTGGGTTACGTTCGCTAGGTGGACCCATCGTTAGCACTCCCCGGTTCAATTTAGGTGCTCAAGGCGACCGTCGAACCCTTTCGATCGGGCCAGCCTTTGAACCTCGGCCGGGTGGGCCGTCGAGGCGCTTTGAGCCTCTTATCCCCGCTTACCTTCGAGGTCGAGCCTCGGGTTGGTCGAGCTTCAAGGTCGAGCGATCAACCTTGGAGCGTGTAGGTGGGAGGTCGATGGACCTTATCGGGGCGCAGGTCTTTCCTCGCTCGCGTCGAGTGTGAAAAAGATTCGAATTGAAAGGAGAAGTGGAGCGGTGCGAAGTTTTACCGTCCTTTCGTCCATGTTGCGGAAACCAAGGCACGATCTTATCCTCCGCCGGCGCGTAGTGGTGGGGCCGACGCAGCTGAAGGATCCGTTTCACCTCGGCCGTGGTGGGACCCGCGCGGGTAGCGGCGCGCCCGGGGATAATAGCGTGAAAAACGGAGAGGAGAGGAGTTAAGAGTCTTTACCCGGGGAAGGTGGCCGTGGGCCCCGCGGCAAAACCAAACGGGCATGGCCGTCCGACGAGGCTGCCTATTTAAGTGGATCCCACCGGGCCTTTTTCTCCCCACGCGTTCTTGCTCTCCTAAGTCTTCTCGCCTCTTTGCCTTCTTCTTCCGGAGTTCTTCTCTTCTTTCCGTTGCGCCGCCGCCTAGCTTCCTCATCGTCTCGTCCGCTCGCCGCCATGTCGACTCCGGGCCCGTTCCACGATGATGAAGGCGGACCTTGACGGGCTGGTGGCTCGGGGCTTGCTTCGGGATCGTGGCCAGGAGAGGTGGTGGTTGGTCCCCGGCGACGAGGAGAGTCCGCAGCTGCCGGCGGGCTACGTGGTGTCGTTCGTGCACTTCCACGAGCGAGGCGTGGGATCGCCGGCGAGCAACTTCTTCCGTGCCATGCTGTTCCGGTTCGGCTGGAGCTGCACCACCTCAACCCGAACGGCATCCAGCAGTTGAGCACTTTTGTGGCTCTCTCGCGAAGGCTTCCTCGGCATCGAGCCCAATCTCGAGCCGTGGAAGCATTTCTTCAAGCATCAATCCGCACCGGTGGCGAGTCCGCTCGGACGAAGAGGTTCCCGCGCACATCGGGTGCGCGGGGATCATAATGAAGAGGTACCGAGGGCGGACTACATCCCGATGACCACCCCTACGTCGAACCGGGGTGGCATTCGAAGTGGTTCTACCTACGCCAGGACCCGGAGCATCCGTTCCCGGCCTTCGAAGGTCGGATCTTCGAGGAGGTCCCCGAGGAATGGAAGTGGGGCTACAGCTCGGACCACCGGAAGCAGGTGGACCGGTTGGTCGAGGCGATTCATCACCTCTGCTCGTTCGACCTCGACGCGACGGTCGTCGTGGGGTCCTAACCATCGGGTGGATCGATCAAGTTCCAAACTTGTTTTCTCTCATGAATTCCAATTCGGATCTCATGGCTCCAAGCCATTTTTCGAGTCGAGTCCCATCATAGCTTCGTGTATGTCTTGGGCTCATCATTGTCCAACAATAATATGTCGCGCTGCCCCATGGTTAGGAGCGTGAACTTTTCAGAGTGCGCGACGTGCCCGTTCGGACCTACGTGGGCTGGTGCCTCAACAAAAGATTTCACAACATTTTGTCCACCTTGTTCTAATTGAGGTTTAGTGGAGGAACAAACATTTTCTAGTGCTTCTTGAACTTCTTCAAGTTGCACCGTCCTCCCACCGATCTTTCTTGGGAGAAACTCTTTCTCTAGAAAAACACCATTCCGAGCGACAAATACTTTGCCCTCATCCCGATTGTAGAAATAATATCATTGTTTTAAATAGCCCGCTATAGCTCCACTATAGCCTCGCTATAGCTTTTTGAGGGAGATGACGCTACGATATTGCTAATATTGCCGCTAATGCCGCTAACTCCGCTATACGGTTAATTTTACTACTAACTTCACCCGCTAACTCCGCTATAACTCAAAAGTCAAGCCGTGGTGATGAGTTTTGTTGTTCATAGTCCATATGATCTCCGCTATAACTGAAAAGCCAAGCCGTGGTGACGAGTTTTATTGTTCATAGTCCATATGATGGTTGCCTTTTCATTATGTGAACTTTCCAATCGCTAGGAAATATGGTAAAAACATGCTTGCACGTTGGAGTGCTATAATGATGGATGCACATATATGAAATGAGGGTCGTATTGATGGAATTACTAATGTTTTGATAAATATATTCTCCTTTTTTTTATAAAACCCTATAGGCAATAGCTTCCACTATAGCTGCGCTATAGCCCCCGTAGCTTTTCTAGGAGTACTCCGCTATATTCTATAGCCCGCTATTTAAAACATTGAATAATATCCTTTGGTTTCTCTAGGATATCCTACAAAGAAGCATTTATCCGATTCGGGCGAAAGCTTATCAAACGGCATACGCTTTACATAAGCCTCACAACCCCAAATCTTTAGAAAAGACAACGCGGGATGCTTCCCCGTCCATATCTCATATGGTATCTTCTCTACTGATTTAGATGGAACTGTATTAAGAGTGAAAGCGGCTATTTCTAGAGCATATCCCCAAAAGGATAATGGAAGATCACTTTGGCTCATCATAGACCACACCATGTCCAACAAGGTTCGGTTTCTCCGTTCGGATACCCCATTCAATTGAGGCGCTCCGGTGGAGTCCATTGCGGAACAATTCCACATTGCTTAAGATGATCACCAAATTCATAGTTCAAATACTCACCTCCACAATCAGATCGTAGGGTTTTAATCGTCTTGCCCAATTGATTTTGTACTCCATTCTGAAGTTCCTTGAACTTTTCAAAAGATTCAGATTAATGCTTCATCAAATAGATATAACCATATCTACTTAAATCATCGATAAAGGTAATGAAGTACGGAAAACCACCTCTAGCCATGCAACTCATTGGACCACATACATCGGTATGTACAAGACCCAATAGTTCGCTTGCTCTCGCACTATGTCCTGTGAAATGTGCTTTAGTCATCTTGCCAAGTGAACAAGATTCGCATGTCTCGGATGATTCAAAATCAAATGAGTGTAGAAGACCATCTTTATGGAGCTTCTCCATGCGCTTCGATTAATATGAACCAAACGACAATGCCAAGTGTAGGTGGGGTTCAAATCATTAGGTCGGAGCCTTTACGCATCAATGTTATAAATTGGCTTATTCTCCTTATCTAAGTAATACATTCAGCAATGGACAATTAGCCTAGAGAATATCATTCATGTACCTGGAGCAACACTTGTTCCTTATTACAACCTCATAACCATCAACTTCCTCTAAACATGAGGAGAATATAATGTTTTTGCCCAAGGCAGGAATGTAATAACAATTATTTAATTCCAACACAAATCTTGACGGCAATGAAAGTGGATACGTCCCGACGACCAACGCCAACACGGGCATCCACTTCGCCTCATGCACACTTCATTGTCCCTTTAAGTCCCTGCAACGATATGCAAGTATGAATCATCGAACTGGTATCAAATACTAACGAATCATCGGGACGAGTAGCAAGATTAATTTCAATAACATTGATACCTAAAGTAGAAAGGTCCGCAGCCTTCTTCTTCTTGAGTTCTTCATGGTAAAGCTTGCAGTTCCTCTTCCAATGCCCGGGCTTCTTGCAATAATGACAAGGATCTCCAGCCGGTACCCTTGCCTTGGGAGGAGCCGCTGCAACCTTAGGCTTAGAGTTGGAGATCACATCTGAACTCTTAGCCTTAGGCTTACGCTTTCTCTTCCTATCCTTCTGCACAATCATGACATGATTTGCACCAGTTTTCTTGATGCTATCCTCGGCTGTTTTTAGCATCCCATGCAACTCAGCCAAAGTCTTATCTAAGCCATTCATGTGGAAGTTTATAATGAACTGTTCATAGCTATCCTGGAAGAGACTAGAGGATGACATCAATAGCTAGCTCCAGCCAAAGAGAAGTATCAAAAGCTTTTCCGGACTCTCAACGTAGCCAATCATCTTGATCATGTGAGGACTTGCTAAGCACCTTCAGCTAGCTTGCACGCAAACAAGGACTTGGAGATATTATACCTCTCGGTCCTCTCTTAGTTCTCAAACATGCCACGAAGCCCAGCAATCATATTGTGGGCATCTATGTTCTCATATTGCTGCTGAAGCTCAAAGGACATTGTGGCAAACATGAGACAGCTAACATCAAATGCATCATTAGTATGCTTGTCATACTCCCTCCTTTGAGTGGCAGTGGCACTTTCTGGAAGGTCATCAGGATATGGAAGCTCTAGAACATATTCCTTTTTCTCTTGCTTGAGAACAATTCTCAAGTTGCGATACCAATCAATAAAGTTTGTTCCATTGAGCTTTTCTTTCTCAAAAAATCGAGCGCAAATTAAAACCAGAAGGATTAACAGGCGACATGATCTACAATAGAAAGATATGCAACAATAAGCACTATGTAAATATAAAAGCTCTTATTAAATAATTTAAGAAAAGGTTTCATCACTATATGCTTGGTACCATTTTCTCTCAAAACTACAATGGACCAAGATCCAAGTTAACTAGGTTCTAGTGAGCTTTGGCATCACGGCTGGAATTCTAGTGTCCCCAGGTAAGCAACATTTGCTAATCACATCCTATGTGACTCTTGTTTGTTGGGAGGCATCATATGACGCGGCGCCCAACACCATGCCCCAAAGCCCAAAACCATTTTGATAGCTTTGTTAAGTAAACCAATACTATGCATATAAATGTCCGATATTCACCCTATTTATTAAGATAGTTGGGACACTCTACTTTGGCAGACCTAACACTCAACGATCAAAATTTTAATAGGTGCAGCTATTGGAAGGGCATCAATTTTAGTCTTAATTTTTTTGAGGGAATCTATTCTAACATAATGATTATATCCAACATATAACATATGAAACAATATGATGACAGGAACATCATCACAGACAATCATATTGACTCGTGAAATGATATAACCCTTTCACATGGTGATCTCCATCTTCATCGCCATATGTCTCATGTTCTTGTGTTCACCATGCTCCAATACGGTCTCCATGAATAAATACTAGGCTACCATAACTAATAGCTAGTAACTGAATTACATGAAGTCATGAGCATCACAAGTTGACACGCAGGCCGTTATACAAACAGTCTCAACCCGGCTGTTTTAACCATGACTCGCAGGCCATGAAACTATAAACATGCACCACATACATATTATGGGCCATACCATTCACTGCATTCTAAAACTAACAGAAAATTTCTTAGATCTGAGAAAAATGAAAATATATTACAAAAGTATGGGAGGAACTTCATGCCACGCATGTTTCTGATCTGCGATCACCCCATCAATAGCTAGCTCATTATTATCATTTATTATTATTACTACGAACTGCTCACACTAAACTGACTGAATAATTTACAAACAAAATAAATAGAACAAAAGCTGCAGTCCTACCCATACTAGCAAGCAAGCAGAACGAGAACTCAACGCCAATTCTGCCGGCAAAGCTGCCACTGGCCATCTCTTCAACACGAAATCCATGTACAAACTTGAACGAATCTCCGGCAAAAATGATGGTACTCATTTGACCAGAAAGCTCATTTTTTTATACTCTCCTTGGTAATTGAACTCGACTTGGGCAAAGATGGCACAGTGACAGGTCCCGTGATGCCGTCAAGAATAGACCACTGGTCATCTGTTACCAATGCAGTCACAAGATTTGAAGGAACCCCAGCACTTGATTTAACAGTCAATGAATGCTTTGTGCTGCTTGATTCTGCGTCACATACCAAGACTTTGGTTCCAGAACTGGAAGCTGTGTCTGTTATTTCTGTATTCAGAAACAGACACACAGCAGCACAGTCGTCAGTTTTTGATGTAGGGTACAGAGACCTCCATGCCCGTTGAGCAGATTGAACAAGAAACTTTGCCGCGGCAGCCTGAGAAGGAGCTTTGCTGACTATGCTAACGACTTCAGCATTGGAAAGTACATCCCACACCTATAGCGAACAAAGAAACCAAATAGTAAAAGTCATCATGGTCCTAAAAGAGTTCCAGTTCCACAACGTACGTTAACAAATATGTTGAAATTAATCAGCACTCACCCCATCGGTTGCCAACACAATGAATTCATCCTTTTCTGTGATGCGATGGTAGGAAACATCAGGCATAGAAATTACGCCATAATTCTTTAGACAGAAGTCTCCAAATGATCTTGCCATGGCCAGACCTGGTGAGTTGAACGTTGGAAGCCAGACACGAGCAACATTTGGCTCGTCTGGAAGGGAAAATATCCTACCCCTTCGTTGTCTGATCCGCTGTGCTTCACCTGTAAATCATGTTTAACTTTATTTCACATAGACAAAGGAAAATGATAAAAGAAAAAAATACTTGATCTCACATGATAAAGTTAAGCCCTTGCTAGCCAAAAGAAGATTGACAACTCTGTTTTCACAACTAAAATGTCCTACTATATGCTGTTACACTAAATTTTCCTTTGACAGCACTGCATAATATTAACAACTTTTTTCATATTGCCACATCAGATCATAAGTGATTTATTGGATAGATCATAAATGATTTATTGCCTTATATGTACAGGATCGCATTCCGAGGACCATACTATAATTACAGGAAGTGAAAAATATTCACATAAGAAAGGGTCCTATCAAGGACTGATAATAGCATTCTAGCAGTAAAGAAAGCAAGCATTAAACAAGCATCATATAGGAGAATTTCTTGAATATCAAACAAGATGCAGAAAATATACTTGGAATGTTAGGTTTCAGATCCACCGTCAGCTGAAGCGCAACTAGCTGATTGGTTTCATTTCTAGTGCCCAAGACAGCTCTAGAATCACCCAAGTTGCCAATTATAAGATTTTGCCCCTGTAGAATAGCAAGAAAAACATGTTAGAACTATTATTAGCTTTGTTTTGTAAACAAAAAGAAATCTGAGGCTTCATGCTTTACAATAAAGAAAAGACTAGGCTCGTCAAAACAAGAGAAGAAAAAACCCTCAATTTTCATACCTGTTTGATTACTGTCACTGCAGTTGATCCACTGAAAGCACAATCAATATTTTTGTGCATCTTTAGTTCCCTATCCACTACATAAAATGCCCTCAAGAACGAAGCTCTTAATGCTGAGAAAATTTCTGGGTACTCGCCATTCTCCCTGTTTCCATGGGCAGCATTAGTATCTTCATCCCCATGTTGAGTTGTAGTACCTCCTGTAGTTGTGCCAGTAATGACAGTGCTAGTCGAAGTTTCTTTGTAGTCATCTCTTCCCAAATTTGCACTCAACTTCAGAGGGAGAAGGTCTCTCACTCTCTTTGCCACCAAATGCCCATTTGGTCCATGGCCATCAAACACACCGCAAAAAATGGTTCCATCTTTTGAGCTGAAATTCTGCAATTGAAAAAGTGGCATTACTCTGAGAACCAACTAAAAATATCTGGGAGGACATATTGAACAGGGAAATGGAGACCACCTGATCAGCCTGTCCACATTTGCAATCAAGTAAAAGAAGCAAATAAAGTAACTGAATTTTGAGGACAAAAAGTCCATAGGAAATGAACAAAAATACAACATGCTACAATCAGTAAACCACTTTCCCATCAAAGAAAACTGGGGAAATGAGTGAAAGTATGGTAGAAACCACACTCTTGTTTGCCTCATCGGGCAACTGTTTCCAGATGGAAATGGGCGAAAGGAGCTGATATTTTGACAGTTTGATTTGACCATTAAAATGTCACATGGTACACTAGAGGCTACAGCAACAAACAAACAGAGGAATTTTAGATCCATTTTATAATACAAACTTCAGCGGATTATGAAGAAGATTCCTGGGAAATAATTGATGTTAGTGGAAATATGACCAAGAAGGACTTATGTGTCATACATAGACAGATAGATACTAAAGGAAATGGCAAGTCCCAGCTGTAAAACTTAAGCAGTGCATGGAGCAGATAAGGCCAGTTTCAATGCAAAGTTTCATCTCACTGTTTCCAAGAATGCCACATCAGATTTGAAGATTTAGTTTGATGTATGAAACGGTCTCTCTAAATTCATAGTTTCATCTCACGGTTTCATAGGCAACTTATAGCATTAATTGAATATCTATTTATTGCATTGAGATTGGTCAAAACGTGTTGGGATGAAACTTTATGCTCTCAATGGGAGTTTCTATGCAGTTTCATACCTATGAAACGAGTGCCAAATGAGTTTCATCCCTATGAAACCCATTTGCTCAGTTTCATATTAATTGCTATGCCACGTCACCTCTTTTGCTTATGTGGCACCGTGTTTATTGCTAATGAAACTCCCACTGAGAATGGCCTAAGGTCGTCCATAGAAGGTAAAAAAAAACACTATGGATAGGGATGAGAATGATGCGTGGCCCCTCGGTTGCTTCCAGGTAGTACCTCGTCAGGAGAGCAATAATTAAGTCCATTTAAACTATTGAGTAAGCCGCTCTCGATCAGCAATATCCAAGAGCCAATCCATGTGAGGCCGAGGTAGGAGGAGACGGATCAAAGCGGTATTCTAATACCCGGATGCAGGGTGATGAGACGGGCGTTGTACACGGAGACGCCACATGTGTGCCCGTCAAAGTTGAAGCCTCTCGTTGTCCGGGCCAGCTCAAGCAAACCTAAGAGCTCGCTGTGTAAACAAAAATGAATTGCATCAGCCGAGAGACAGTTCCGCCTTTTCACGTTAACGTCGAAGTGGCCAAAGCTTCTCCTCCCCAACAAACAGTTCCCCTTTTTCCTTGGTATCAAAATCTACTTCCCCTTTCTTCCTCGTATGAAAATCTACTTCGGAAGGCCCGCGACGGCAGCCACTGCAGACAACGTACCACGCAAAGGAAATGGCATCGTCGTGGAACGAAAAGGAAATGAAAAAAAGGTGAATTGTTACTGCGTTGGGTTGGGATTTTCAGTTACCTCCCGGAGCATGGGAAGAGGTTCACTCTCATCTTCCGTGGGGGAATAAGACATCCCATAATGGAACAACTAGGGTCCACGGAGCTGAAAGTCGGCGCTTTGACTACCTCTTCCATTATGGTAGGTTCGATTATAACCTCAGCTGGGGATTGGCTCACGACTCGTGCCGTTTCCGGCTGATCGTAAGGGTGCACGGGGTGCCTATCCTATAAGTTTTGGAGGATTTTTACAAAATCTTCTGTCCCTGGGAGGGCATGTTATACACAAAGGCGCCCCGGCGGCTGAATCAATAAACTTCGCACTATCAAGTCTTATGCCCCAAACAAAATGCTACAAAAGCATGCATTCCGGAAAGCCTAAGTCAGGTCCAACAACGGTGTAGGACTCGTAGCCGATCCCAAGCTGCCCCTAACGGTTCATCCTCGCCTTGCTCGAATTTAATTAACTTCCTCCTTAGATCAAGGATCTTTGCGAAGGGGAAGAATTTCTTGCAAAATAAATTGTGACGTAACCACCTAGAAACCAAGGGGATAGCCGACAAGGATCTTTCTTGGGTGACACTTGACGAAGCAAGCATCCAAATAGTACATACTAATGAGCAACAATTCTAAAATATTAATTGTTACAATTTAAGTTCCAATTTAGAACATAAAAAGAGTTCAAAATTTGATCATGAATGATAGCGGAAGCAACTACACTCGATGAGAATCACCTAAATGAAGCACGTCAAGCCTATAGATGCGCCACATTCTTCTCTTAAGTTAACTCTGCACAAAAATTTAACAACAAGCCGTCCGTACCTAATATACTCCGCAAGTCTTACCCATCAACCTGGTCCTCTAAGACCGACCCGACCCCTAATATGCGAGAGGGTTTGACTGGGTTTTCTAACATCAACTTTTAGCTAATTTAAAGGGTTGAGACAGGGAATATAAATGTAGTGAGCAACGAGTAACCATACAAGGTTGCAATACAAATTATTGAGCATAAAGAGAAAGTATAGTCATACTAATTCTCTTCTTAACTACGATGTATCTGCGCGCACAAGTGGTACTCTGTGACAACCCCTCCGGGATACCCGGGAATCGGAACAGAGGAACACTCGTCGAAACGAGTTACAACAGAAACATCATCTCATACAAGTCGGAATATATACATCATGGTATAATACAACCAGGTTTTCAAAATACAAATATTCGTGCAGCGGAAAGATAACATTATTGAAATTTAACATCCTACGAGTATTTAGTGGAAGCTTGTCTATAATACAACTCGAAAGATTTCACAACACGTCGTGATGCACCGAGCCCTTCGTACATCACGGTCCTCTCTCATCAAGGTGTGGGAATACGTTCCCACCTGGAGGGAACCTCCCTCCGGACATTGCTCCTCCTCGGAAAACTGCCGTACAAGTCGTGATAACACGACTCATTCCCTGTAAGGTAACGAACAAACCTTGAGTATTCTAATACTCAGCAAAGACCGACCCGTCAACATGGCACGCTAAGGCCGACGCCTAGTATGCAAAGGCTTTCTGGCCGTGGAGTTTACTCCTTTGCGAAAAACAACATTAAAGGGTGGGTCCTTACTTTCGGTATTTTAGCTCGGTATTAAGTTCATTAGCCTTGGGGTTTGCAACCTATCACTATTGCAAACAAGTTTGCAAGACAAGATAATATAGATCATTTATCCTTTCATCTCTCATCTTCATCTTCCAGTATTTACTACGATGTGACGAGCTAAACAAGCGGTACTCATTACTGCGAGGGACAGCGATTCGAATCGATTTTTATACCAGTGGCAAAACCCGACTACACGACGTATACGCATCACACCGATCGTATACGACAACCTTTCCCGCTAGCACCGACAGCAGACTAGCCATTTCCAACTCCCCGGGAGTATGGCGACGCCACGACTATCCTCGTGGTCGACCCATCTCCCTCCCGTGAGACTATCCTCTCACCGACAGCCGAGTAAAGAGAGCCGGCTACGCTACATCTCTCGGGGCGGTAGGGTACATCGACTTGCTCGGGCCCATGATACCAGCATGTAGTACGGTACGTTCAAACTTGTTCAACTAGGCCGACAACGGTACGGTCCTTGACCGACACGGACGGGGCTACCACCTTGCAAGACCTCATCTCCGTCTTGCCCTTTCTCCTACGGGGCCCGTCCGGTCTCAACTTCATTAACACTCTCCTCTCCTCATCTTTAATGTCAACACATAAACGCTTAAAGCCTCCATGCTTTAAGTGCCCTAACCAGCTACCGTTGCCACTATGAATTAAGCTTAGCCTCTATCGAGCTACCTGTACCGAGTATAGAACAAACAGACGGAAACCTACCATAATGCATCTAGGGTGTCAACCAAACCCTAACACCTAATGCACAAGCATAACTGTACTATGTGATAAAATAAAATATTTAAAAACGTAGGTAGGATGCACCGGGGCTTGCCTTGAGTTTGTTCGAAGTTAATCTCCTCGGCGGCTGGGTCGACTTCGAGATTCCGGCTCCGACTCGCCCTCGGGTGGAACCTCGATCACTTGGAACCTAGTCGACCGAGCAATGCATCGCGAATCACGATCATGCATGCATGAATGCATATGATGAGAGGATGCAAAGGTTCATGAATTAAGTCTTGCAATCGGAAATAATGATTAATGTTTAATTACCTTGGTTGATTAACAAGTTAAAGATAAGTCTATTTATTAAATAGTAATTAACAATTACTTAAGCTGATTAACACGCGTTTAATTAAGATCAACATTAATTAATGTTGTTTCCTTAATTACTTAATTAAGGTTACTACTTACTTAAGTTTAATGATTAACCCATTAATCTGATTTATTAACCAATAAATAATTATTTTACTTTAAGTGATTAAGGTTAATACATTGTGATCATATAAATTAACATAGTTTAAGTTTAATGTTGGAAAAATAAATTTCATTATTAATTTCGTCTACAAGTATCTTCTTCATTAAATAAAATTATTTTTCATAATTAAACCTTTTATTGACATAAATCAATAACCTTTCTTTAATCAAAGAAAGTAATGAACTACTAATTATAAAATAAATTTACTCAAAATAGGTATTTGGCTATATAATTAAATAGAGGATAATTTTACGAATCTAATGATTGTTTGACATTTTTTTGATTTTTCCTGAATTTTCTACGAATATTTGAACTTTGGATTGAATCTGGGATTAATGAAATTCGTAAATAAGAATATAAGCCATTGGGCGAAAGTGGCCGAGCCCGAGCAGCACCTGTGCCGGCCCAGCGGCCCAAAGGCCCGTGCGTGGCCCAACCGAGCTCGAGCTCGTCGCCCATGGTGACAGAGCGACCGGAGCACGGCGGCGGTCGGCCGGAGCGACGCGGTAGGGGGTGAGACGGGTGGTGCTTGAGCTCCGGGAACTCGGCGCAACATGAGCAATCCAGGTGGTGAGGTCTACGGCGGCCGGGACGGCGGGGAAATACGCCGGCGGCGAGGTGCGGCTCCACCGAACGTTCGGCGAGGTCGCACGCGGCCCACGATGCACGAAATCCCCCGCCGCTTCTTCCTACAAGCACCACGGGAGCAAGGACTACACCGGCGCCAACGTGGTTGACGTGAAGGATGGCCGGAACAGGGCCCGCGTCGAGAGCCGGAGGGGAACCGGCGGTCGAACTCGGGGAAAACCGGATTCCGGCCACCGTGGTTGAAAAATGAAACTAAGAGGGGGCCTAGAGACTCGAGAGTAGTATCGCGCACATCATGGAAGAAGAAGTGAGGGAGATAACGCACCGGAGCGAGGAGAATTTTGGAGCGGCGGCCGAACACGTCGGAGGTTGTCGCCTTGGGAAAAACGGTTTCGATCTTCGATGTAGGGCAGCTCGTCGGGAACGGAGACCATGCGCAGTTCCGAGCACGAGCGTGCGGAGCGGCCGGTGGTGGTGGCTCGTCGGAAGGTGGCCGGAGGCGGCCGGGCGGGGTGGAGGACGAGGCGCGGCCCGAGCGGAAAGAAGCCGAGGGAAAATGGATGAGCTCGGCCGGGTTTTATCCTCCTCGTAAGTCGGTCGGAGCGAGGCCGCCGAGCGACTGCGTGGAGGCAAGCTCTCGCGTGGCACTGCGGCCGGAGGGCGCGCGGCCGGAGCCGGCCAGCGCGGCTCTGCAAGGCGGCGCGAGAGAGAAGGGAGAAGAGAGAGTGACAAAAGGGGCCCGAGCCATTTTACATAAACCCCCCGGGTTTCCGGCTAATTAAAAAGCAGGTTTCCGGGGCTCCAAAAATTCCGTGAAAAATCAGGGGTGTTTTTGAGAATATTTTAGACACTTTTCCTGTTAAGTCCAGGTAGAAATTCCAAATCATTTTTGAATTAAAACTCATAGCTAAATTAATAAGGAGATTTTGTTTATTTCTTGTAAATATTTTCATAATTCAAAATCTTGTCGGGACATTTTCAAAAATCTATAATTGTGATAATTAAACTACAGAAAATGTTAAACATGAATTTCCTTCTCATTTTCTTTCTTTTTAACACTACCTCTCTTCTTCATTTAGTTTGTTATTTTATGTGCTTATAATTAACACCAATTGCTTAATGATTTCACAACTAAAATATGATGACATGCTCATGAATGCCATGAAATGCATTTTATTGCTGTGGTTTGTTACAGCCCTCCCCCTTATAGGAATCTCGTCCCGAGATTCACGATCGAAACGACTAAGCGATAGTACTAAGGAACTCGGGGTAGTTTGATCGAAGAAACTCTTCTTGTTCCCAAGTAGCTTCGGCTTCGGAGTGATTACTCCATTGGACCTTGTAGAACTTAATGGTCCGATGACGAGTCACTCTATCCTTGATATCGAGAACTTTGACTGGTCGTTCGTCGTACGTCAAATCCGGTCTGTAATTGTTCCACCTCGACTTGTCGATATATCCATCGGTGGTTTCAAACATTTATTCGGTTGAGATACGTGGAATATGTTGTGTATGCCCGACAAGTGTGCTTGGCAACTCCAAACGATAGGCCACGGCTCCACATCTTTCGAGGATTGGAAAAGGTCCAATGTATCGGGGTGCTAACTTGCCCTTGATTCCAAACCTTTGAACACCTTTGGTAGGGGATACTCGAAGATAGACTTGATCTCCAACTCTGAAATACCAACTCTCGACGCCTCTTGTCGGTGTAAGCGATCCGTCGAGATTTAGCCCTCTTGAGATTCTGTTGGATTAGACGGACTTGTTCCTCTCGCATCCTTTACTAGGTCCGGCCCGAAGATCACTCTTTCTCCGCTTTCGGACCAATTTAAGGGCGTACGACAACTACGTCCATATAGAGCTTGGAACGGCGACATTCCCGCACTCTCTTGATAGCTGTTATTGTAGGAGAATTCTGCCAAAGGTAAACACTTCTCCCGGTCTTTACCATAGGTCAGGACACATGCTCGAAGCATATCCTCAAGATATTGGTTGATCCTCTCTGTCCGTCCATCCGTTTGAGGGTGATATGCTTGAACTTCGTATCAACTTGGTCCCCAAAGATTCTTGCAATTGTTCCCAGAATCTAGAGACAAATTGTGTTCCTCTGTCGATATAATGGTCTTCGGCACTCCATGCAAACGAGAGAATTCGAGCAATGTAGAGTTCTGCATACTTCTCGGCGGTGTATCGAGTGTGTACCGGTATGAAATGAGCGGACTTCGTCAACCTGTCCACAATGACCCAGATTGAGTCATGCTTTCGTGGACTTAGTGGTAATCCAACGATGAAATCCATATCGATGTCTTCCCACTTCCATTCGGGAATACTTAAAGGTTGTAAGGGTCCTGCTTGCTTCAAGTGCTCGGCTTTGACCCGTCGACGGACATCACATTCATTGACATACTTGGCTATTTCTCGCTTCATACGTGTCCACCAAAATCTTTGCTTTAGGTCTTGATACATCTTGTTGGTTCCGGGATGAATAGAATACTTGGACATATGAGCTTCATCCAAAATCTTCTTGCATAGAGATTGATCCTTGGGTACAACCAATCGATTACGGAACCAAATAACTCCCTCGCTATCTTCTCGGAAACACTTGACTTTACCTTCCTTGAGTCGTCTTCTTATATGTCCCATACCAACACTCTTCTGCTGAGCTGCTATCACTTCCTCACGCAAGGTAGGGATAAAAGCCAAATTTGTTAATGCTCCATACGGAATAATCCGAAGATTTGGTTCCTCACTTCTGAGTGAAAATGTCTGCGTCCCGAGTTGAGCCATGAGGTTATTGCAATGAACCTTGCGACTTAAAGCATCGGCTACCACGTTTGCCTTGCCGGGATGATAGTGAATTTCCAGCTTATAATCTTTGATTAACTCCAGCCATCTTCGTTGGCGCATGTTCGAATCAGCTTGAGTGAAGATGTACTTGAGACTCTTATGGTCCGTATATAGGTGTACTAAGTTGCCCAAAAGGTAATGTCACCAGCTCTTTAATGCAAGTACCACTGCTGCTAGCTCCGGATCATGGGTAGGATAGTGTTCTTCATGACGCCTTAATTGCCGAGATGCATAGGCAATCACTCGTCCTTCTTGCATTAGAACACACCCAAGTCCTGTGCTCGATGCATCACGAGTACACATCAAAAGGTTTTGTCGGATCTGGCTGAGCAAGTGCTGGAGCTGTGGTCAGCAATTTCCTCAAGGTTCGGAAAGCTTCTTCACACTCTTGACTCCATACATACTTCTTATCCTTTTCCAATAGTTTGGTCATTGGCTTGGCGATCTTCGAGAAGTTAGGAATAAACCTTACGTAATAACCAGCCAATCCTAAGAAACTTCTTATTTGCGAAACCGATTTCGGCGGTTTCCAATCCATTACTTCCTTAACTTTGCCGGGATCAACTGACACTCCTTCAGCTGATATCACATGACCGAGGAATGGTACTTCCTTCAGCCAAAACTCACACTTGCTGAACTTAGCATAAAGTCGATGATCCCTCAGTCGTTGTAACACCACTCGTAAGTGATTAGCATGTTCCTCTTCGACTTAGAGTAGACCAGGATGTCGTCAATGAACACTACGACAAACTTGTCCAGCTCCGGCATGAATACGAGAATTCATGAGGTACATGAAGTGTGCGGGGGCATTAGTCAATCCAAAAGACTTCACCGAGATACTCATAAAGTCCATACCCGGTGGAAAATGCGATCTTCGGTATATCTTCGGTTCTCATCTTAATCGATGATATCCTGAGCGAAGATCTATTTTGGAAAAGACTTTAGCTCCCATCGGTTGATCAAATAAGATATCAATCCTTGGAAGAGGGTACTTGTTCTTGATAGTAACGGCATTCAAAGGCCTATAATCCACACATAGCCTTAATGTCTCATCTTTCTTCTTTACAAACAAGGCTGGGCATCCCCATGGTGATGAACTTGGACGTATGTATCCTTTGTCCAGCAATTCCTTTAGTTGTACCTTCAATTCTGCCAGCTCATTGGGTGGCATCCGATACGGCCTTCTCGATATTGGTGCGGTTTCAGGCTGTAACTCTATCTTAAACTCTACCGCTCGGTCCGGCGGTAGTCCCGGCAAGTCGTGCGGAAAAACATCCGGATATTCACGGACTATAGGTATATCCTCCGGACTCTTACCCACAACCTTATTGACCATTGGCAGCATAGCTTGAGGAAAAGTTAAGAGCAAGCAATCTCGACCATGAACAGGAGAGTTCGGATATACGGCTCGAGATGCTATATCCAATACTACCTTATGGAAATCCATCCATTGCATGCCAATAATTGCATCTAAACCTTGCCCATCCAAGATGATTAATGAAGTAGGATAAACCTTGTTACCCAATCTTAATGGCATGTTGGCAGCTGCTTCATTGGTAAGAATTTTACCCCAGGTGTTGAGATAATATGTGTCCATGTCAACTTAGATGATGTGATGCAATGCTTAGCAACATATGACTTGCTGATGAAATTATGCGTAGCTCCCGAATCAAATAAAACCATAGCAGGATGATCAGCGATAGAAAACATACCCGCTAGGATTTGTCCTCCTTCGGGTAGCTCCTCGGCCGTAGTAAAGTTGGCACGACCGGTCTTCACTTGGGTATTCTTGGCTGGTGCCCTCTGCGGGTTCTGCGGCTGCCCTTGAGGTGCAGGTGCATATGGTGCCTTACGAGGATATGGACAACTGCGGTAATAATGTCCTGAACGGCCACAATTGAAGCATGGCGGTCCATTCTGCTGCGGTGCTTGGCCCACCGGTCGGGGATTACGAAAGTTACATGTTGCTGATAGGGCGGTCGATACTGATTCGGCCGCTGTTGCTGTGGTTGCTTGGGGTGATTGATTTTGCCGGTAGAAATTGGGACGAGAGGGTGTATGCTGATAACGCTGACCCGAGGGTGCGGTGTAAACCGATCTGTACTTGGATGGTCCCCCACTTCCTTGTCCCGTGGCCGGCCTCTTCTTGTTCTTCTCCGTCCGATGAAGACGGATAGAGTCTTCTAGTGCAATAGCGTCACTCACAAAGTCGGTGAAGGCTGTCGGTCTTGTTTAACACCAAGCGAGAGCGTAACTTAGTACTCATTCCCTCCTTGAACAGGTTCTTCTTCTTGGCATCGGTGTCCACATGTTCGGGAACATGCTGAGCAAGACGATTAAATACCTTGGAATAGGTATGCACATTCATGTCGCCTTGCTTCGGGGATAAGAATTCCTTCCGCTTCGATTCATCAAGCCTTCGGGAATATGATGCTCTCGGAAGGCTTTAGTGAACTCTGCCCATGTAACTTGATGTCCGGGAGGAAACATGGCTTTGTAGTTGGCCCACCAAACTCCAGCTAACCCTTGCAACTGCTGGGAAGCGAAGAGGGTCTTCGATGATCCGTGCACGGGAACAACTCCAGCTTTGACTCGATGGTGCGAAGCCAATGATCAGCTTCCAAAGGTTCCCCTGCATCCGAGAAAGTCGGAGGGCGAGCCGATAAGAAATCCGAAAAGGTCACCCTTTCTTCCGGTGCATTACGGCCTTGATGACGTTCTGTGGGGCCGTGTTGCGAACCAATTGCTCCAATAATTCCCGCTGCTCCGCGCGAGATTCCAGATCTTGCTGCAATGGCTTGAGCCGGTGTCGGGGGTGGTGGTGGTGTTCCCGCCCGCGTTGAGAACTCTCGGGCTCATCGCGTCTCCTTCTTCTAACCATTACTGTCCAAGGCAAATTTACGTTAGAAATCTTCATTCCAACATAATAATGGGGAAACGAGGAATACGTAGATGAGAACTCCAATCTGATGCATCAACCCCTCTTTATTAAAACACCACCAATCCAAAAACACATGTTTATACATCCACGTTACAACGATTTCTATGATACACTCATGCGTGATTACATCACGTCCGTTATTTAACTAGCGCCTAAGGTACATACTAGTTTCTTCATTCGCCATTAACTCGCACTCTAGTACTCTTCACGAAGCTTGGAGGTCACTTCTGGCTCGCGAGAACTACCCGTCTCGGATGTCTGCATCCTCCGGTCGTGGAATCTCCGTGAAGTCTATGACGGAATCCACATCCATTATCTCTTCGGGATCCTCCTCTTCTTCTTCGGACTCAGCCTCCATAGGAATCTCCTGCACTATTGGCTCACCTCCTGGAGGTTGTTGTCCTATTGCTTCATTCATTATGGCGTTGTGTGCTTGCAATAGATCCTGCTCTAAGCTGAGTGATCAATGCATGAGCATTTGCCAAGCTGCTGATCCTTAAATTGAATCTGCTGCTCCCTGTTTAGCAATTGCGCCTCCCTAATTGCTAACAATTCCTCCTTTTCCTGCAGCTGTCGCTCCGGCCTGACTACACGAACATCTTCCCTTGATCCTCTTACTTCACTCACACCCGTACGTGTGCTGTCCATCTCTGTGAAGAAGTAAGAGCATCGGATACAAGTAGAAACTACTCCCAATATTTCAACACATTTGTTTATTCTAGCAACTGCATAGATATATATATATATATAGTAGCACTACTTCCTTCCCACTTGTTATTATTGATACAACTCAACCCCACTTCGCGTACACTCCCAACTGCCCAACCTCCGCTAGTACCCTATATACATCTGACCTATGTCGGCAAAATGTGGCTACCCTCCTACATTAGTGAGAACACAACAGCACTACGCCGACGGTGCGTGACTGCCGCCGTCCGACGCAACGTCCCAAGCCGGCGACGCGGGTGGTGGCTCGTAGTCCATCCCGGAGACCTCCTCGTCGGGTGGACCCTGCTGCTGCTGCTGCTGCTGCATCTGCTGCTGCAACTGCTCGAACTCGTCGAACAGGTCGTCGTGGTCGTGGAGCAGCTCGTGGTGTGCCTCGGCCAGCCCGTTGTACTGCTGCTGTAGCTGACCCAGCTCGATCTCCCTCGCGACTAGGACCTCCACCAAGTGGTTCCGCTGCGCTGTCACCATGTCTGCCCGCAGCTCCTGGTGGTCCTCTGCGGCGCGGGCGGCGTCTCGCTCCTCGGTCCTCGTAGTCGGCTGTGCGTCAAAGGCGATAACCGCCTCACGGTACTCGTCTCGCGCGCGGGTCACCTCCACTATCTGCTCCTCCAGCTCGGCGATCCTAGCGTGTGACCTCCGGATCTCCCGACGGTCCACTTGACAGCGGTGCTTCCAAGCACCCAAGCTGCCGCTCCGACTCCGTGTCCTCGGCTCTAAGGCTGTGAAGGCTGCTGCTCCAGCTCGGCGACACGGGCAGCTCGTGCCTCCTCCTCCTCCTGGGCGCGCTTCCTACCGCGAGTGACCGGCATCTGCGGGGAACATGTTTAACAAGTTAAACACTTCTTCCCACGAGAAGAAAAAGAACGAACAGAACAGCCTATAAAGTACTACGATCTAGCTAAGTACATACCCAATAGTTATTTAGTGCAGAATTTAACATGATGCATGCTCGGAAACTAGCTATACGTACGGTAGTAAAGAAACTACGACGAATAGTTAGCACTTTCCAAACCCCAAACGCCGACCAGTTAATAAAAATCTAACTATTCTACATCCTTATAGGCTCCGTACTCTCTCGTTGTCTATCGTATAACCGCGTTAAGTTTTGAAAACAGACTTGTATTGATGTACTTGTTGCCTCTGAACTGCTACGATACCAGTTGTGACATCCCCTCCGGGATACCCGGGAATCGGAACAGAGGAACACTCGTCGAAGCGAGTTACAACAGAAACATCATCTCATACAAGTCAGAATATATACATCATGGTATAATACAACCAGGTTTTCAAAATACAAACATTCGTGCAGCGGAAAGATAACATTATTGAAATTTAACATCCTACGAGTATTTAGTGGAAGCTTGTCTATAATACAACTCGAAAGATTTCACAACACGTCGTGATGCACTGAGCCCTTCGTACATCACGGTCCTCTCTCATCAAGGTGTGGGAATACGTTCCCACTGGAGGGAACCTCCCTCCGGACATTGCTCCTCCTCGGGAAAACTGCCGTACAAGTCGTGATAACACGACTCATTCCCTGTAAGGTAACGAACAAACCTTGAGTATTCTAATACTCGGCAAGATCGACCCGTCAACATGGCACGCTAAACCTTGAGTATTCTAATACTCAGCAAGACTGACCCGTCAACATGGCACGCTAAGGCCGACGCCTAGTATGCAAAGGCTTTCTGGCTGTGGGGTTTACTCCTTTGCGAAAAACAGCATTAAAGGGTGGGTCCTTACTTTCGGTATTTTAGCTCGGTATTAAGTTCATTAGCCTTGGGGTTTGCAACCTATCACTATTGCAAACAAGTTTGCAAGACAAGATAATATAGATCATTTATCCTTTCATCCCTCATCTTCATCTTCCAGTATTTACTACGATGTGACGAGCTAAACAAGCGGTACTCATTACTGCGAGGGACAACGATTCGTATCGATTTTTATACCAGCTGGCAAAACCCGACTACACGACGTATACGCATCACACCGATCGTATACGACAACCTTTTCCGCTAGCACCTAACAGCGGACTAGCCATTTCCAACTCCCCGGGAGTATGGCGACGCCACGACTATCCTCGTGGTCGACCCATCTCCCTCCCGTGAGACTATCCTCTCACCGACGACCGATAAAGAGAGGCGGCTACGCTACATCTCCGGGGCGGTAGGGTACATCAGCTTGCTGGGCCCATGATACCAGCATGTAGTACGGTACGTTCAAACTTGTTCAACTAGGCCGACAACGGTACGGTCCTTGACCGACACGAGACGGGACTACCACCTTACAAGACCTCATCTCCGTCTTGCCCTTTCTCCTACGGGGCCCGTCCGGTCTCAACTTTATTAACACTCTCCTCTCCTCATCTTTAATGTCAACACATAAACGCTTAAAGCCTCCATGCTTTAAGTGCCCTAACCAACTACCGTTGCCACTATGAATTAAGCTTAGCCTCTATCGAGCTACCGTACCGAGTATAGAACAAACAGACGGAAACCTACCATAATGCATCTAGGGTGTCAACCAAACCCTAACACCTAATGCACAAGCATAAGCTGTACTATGTGATAAAATAAAATATTTAAAAACGTAGGTAGGATGCACTGGGGCTTGCCTTGAGTTTGTTCGAAGTTAATCTCCTCGGCGGCTGGGTCAACTTCGAGATTCCGGCTCTCGACTCGCCCTCGGGTGGAACCTCGATCACTTTAGAACGTAGTCGACCAGCAATGCATCGCGAATCACGATCATGCATGCATGAATGCATATGATGAGAGGATGCAAAGGTTCATGAATTAAGTCTTGCAATCGGAAATAATGATTAATGTTTAATTACCTTGGTTGATTAACAAGTTAAAGATAAGTCTATTTATTAAATAGTAATTAACAATTACTTAAGCTGATTAACACGCGTTTAATTAAGATCAACATTAATTAATGTTGTTTCCTTAATTACTTAATTAAGGTTACTACTTACTTAAGTTTAATGATTAACCCATTAATCTGATTTATTAACCAATAAATAATTATTTTACTTTAAGTGATTAAGGTTAATACATTGTGATCATATAAATTAACATAGTTTAAGTTTAATGTTGGAAAAATAAATTTCATTATTAATTTCGTCTGCAGTATCTTCTTCATTAAATAAAATTATTTTTAATAATTAAACCTTTTATTGACATAAATTAATAACCTTTCTTTAATCAAAGAAAGTAATGAACTACTAATTATAAAATAAATTTACTCAAAATAGGTATTTGGCTATATAATTAAATAGAGGATAATTTTACGAATCTAATGAACTTTGTTTGACATTTTTTTGATTTTTCCTGAATTTTCTACGAATATTTGAAGTTTGGATTGAATCCGGGATTAATGAAATTCGTAAATAAGAATATAAGCCATTGGGCCGAAAGTGGCTAGGCCCAGCAGCATCTGTGCCGGCCCAGCGGCCCAAAGGCCCGTGCGCGGCCCAACCGAGCTCGAGCTCGTCGCCCATGGTGACTGGCGACCGGAGTACGGCGGCGGTCGGCGGAGCGACGCGGTAGGGGGTGAGACGGGTGGTGCTTGAGCTCCGGGAACTCGGCGCAACATGAGCAATCCGAGTGGTGAGGTCTACGGCGGCCGGGACGGCAGGGAAATACGCCGGCGGCGAGGTGCGGCTCCACCGAACGTTCGGCGAGGTCGCATGCGGCCCACGATGCATGAAATCCCCCGCCGCTTCTTCCTACAACACCACGGGAGCAAGGACTACACCGGCGCCAACGTGGTTGACGTGAAGGATGGCCGGAACGGGGCCCGCGTCGAGAGCCGAGAGGGGAACCGGCGGTCGAACTCGGGGAAAACCGGATTCCGGCCACCGTGGTTGAAAAATGAAACTAAGAGGGGGCCTAGAGACTCGAGAGTAGTATCGCGCACATCATGGAAGAAGAAGTGAGGGAGATAACGCACCGGAGCGAGGAGAATTTTGGAGCGGCGGCCGAACACGTCGGAGGTTGTCGCCTTGGGAAAACGGCTTCGATCTTCGGTGTAGGGCAGCTCGTCGGGAACGGAGACCATGCGTAGTTCCGAGCACGAGCGTGCGGAGCGGCCGGTGGTGGTGGCTCGTCGGAAGGTGGCCGGAGGCGGCCGGGCGGGGTGGAGGACAGGCGCGGCCCGAGTGGAAAGAAGCCGAGGGAAAATGGATGAGCTCGGCGGGTTTTTATCCTCCTCGTAAGTCGGTCGGAGCAGAGCCGCCGAGCGGCTGCGTGGAGGCAAGCTCTGCGTGGCACTGTGGCCGGAGGGCGCGCGGCCGGAGCCGGCCAGCGCGGCTCCGCAAGGCGGCGCGAGAGAGAAGAGAGAAGAGAGAGTGACAAAAGGGGCCCGAGCCATTTTACATAAACCCCCCGGGTTTCCGGCTAATTAAAAAGCAGGTTTCCGGGGCTCCAAAAATTCCGTGAAAAATCAGGGGTGTTTTTGAGAATATTTTAGACACTTTTCCTGTTAAGTCTAGGTAGAAATTCCAAATCATTTTTGAATTAAAACTCATAGCTAAATTAATAAGGAGATTTTGTTTATTTCTTGTAAATATTTTCATAATTCAAAATCTTGTCGGGACATTTTCAAAAATCTATAATTGTGATAATTAAACTACAGAAAATGTTAAACATGAATTTCCTTCTCATTTTCTTTCTTTTTAACACTACCTCTCTTCTTCATTTAGTTTGTTATTTTATGTGCTTATAATTAACACCAATTGCTTAATGATTTCACAACTAAAATATGATGACATGCTCATGAATGCCATGAAATGCATTTTATTGCTGTGGTTTGTTACATACTCATAACCGTGAGGCACGGCGATACGTATCGATATGACATACACATCACACGAAGCAATCAGCAAACAACTAAGTCCTAACCCCACGCGAGAGAAAAGGCTTAACTAAAACATGGCCTACAAACCCGTAAACATATAGGAGAAAAATAAAAGTACGGCTCGACAATATGCAATGAGATAAACAACTCTAGTAGAGGAAATTGGAGACTAAGATATAAATAAAGCAAGAAAAATACATTAAATAAAGATACGTCAAAGGATACTATGAAGGCCTACCAAGACTCCAAGACAAAGGGTAATCTATTGTGAAGCCGTTGACTAGACTCTAACTCCCAAACTATACTAAACTACACTATGTGGCACAAGTTAGTGGAAAATGAACTCCTTGGTGTCGCTTCACACCGATTCCCGTCGGACTAGGCCTCCTTTTATATCCAAGAGGACTTCCCTAAGGCGGTTGGCGCCAAGGAAGGAATGGGCCAAGCTGGCTGGCCGAGGATGCTTGGGCGGCCATCCATCCGTGTTGTAAGCCACCGCGTTGGCTTTGGACACCCCGGATTCCCTTGGGCTGGCGATTACCTAAGTCGGTAACCACCGCCTTAACTTGGGGCTAGTCATACGGTTTAGTTATATATCTTGCATATGCATGTTTTGCCTTATGCTTTCAGCTCATTAAAACTTTAGATTATAGGTTTTCCGCAGATAAATTTTGTGTACCCTATGCATGAATATTCCTTAGAATAGCTAAATGCATGATTCCTTGAGGTTGTGATTTGCCCCGGGTAAATCTTGCATAGTACATTCGTCCTCACGTTTGCTATATTGAAGTTTTGCAGGTGTGATGTTTTTGTTGTCCCGTTTGTTGTCCGTCGGTGGTGTTCGTGGGTTGAGTACTATCGACTATTTCATTGTGTTTTAAAAAATTGTTAGGCTGCATATTAATGGATTTCAATGCTAGAACCTGAACAAAACTTGCCTTGGTGTTTAATTATTCTTTTAGTATGATTTGGAGCTGAAACTATATCCTTTTGCTCTCATGGTTCTTGTAAAATTTCAGAATCTGTCCACATTGATTTATCACCTGTAATAAGATGTTATGACTTGTTAAAAATCCAAATTATGGGTATATGTGACTCCCACGTGACATATGCAATGTTGTATACCGATGTGCTATGGTTTTGGGCATTGCTTGAGAACCACATCGAGGGACTACCGGGGTTAATTCTCGTTGATTGAGTTCTTGGCTCGCGTACTTGTTTATGGACAGTGAGCCAATTAATTTGAGTTAAAATTGAGTGGTCCCTTAAATTTTCCCATAGTACTCCTCCACATTTGGATTCATCGTAGAGTTGTAGGCTAGTATCTCCTGTGAATGCAGAGTAAGTCGGTGCTCGAAGTATGCCTTTATAGACCAAATCTAGTTTATTATAAGATCCATCACCATAGGAATCCTCTCAACCCTTTTTTTCCTACCACAATCTTAGTGTCCTTGGACAAATTATACCTTAAGTTAGTATACGCACATTCCCTATGGATTTGATAACCTTGGAATACTACTAGGTGAAAGCTACAATGGTATATGTATGCTTGTGGATTTATCTATGATCGTAAGAAATAACAACAATGATGACCATTCTAGATCATACGGTGATCTCTTTTGAAGCCTAACTTGCTTCACTCCGAATCATCGTGGTTCCTCTTTTCCACTATCCCGCTAGTACTCAAGAGATATCCTAGAGCATCCACACTCCTATCTACTAGGGCCACCTAAAAGAATTGACTCAAACCCTCTTGATAGACCGGTTTTTCCTATCGACACAAGCCCTATCCAAGCTAGACAAGTGATTCCATGTACTTGGACCTAGGAGTCCTTAGTCATGTTCCATCTCCTCCACTATGACCTGCATCAAGATCCTTGGACCTCCTGTCCAAGGAGTCATCACCTAGCCGAGGCAACCAAGCACCTGGATCATGTTTATAAGATTGGTAGTTACCTACAAACACAACACCAGGGTACTTATTAGATCACACTTGCATGTTGTTTTATGCAATTACCAAAATTAACAATCATGCCATGCCCATTGTCATAAAGCTTATAGGCACCTCGTATCGCCTTTTGCCTTTAGTGCTTGTAGTTGGGCCTCTCGCAGTGGTCCGTGGATCCATGTGCTCTCATCTCATTTGCAGGAAATGCGCTTTCTCCTTAGTTGTTTTAAATTTTCTCATAACCATGTGAATAATTTACCTAGATACAAATATTCATGAGTGCTAGTTGAATTCATTAGTCATAACTTCCGACCCCTAAATTTGTTATTTAATTCATTTGATTTTAATTCTTTTATGCATCTAATTGATGGTCAAATTTGGCATTTAAGGACCATCAACACTAGGTTTATTATTCTACTATGGCAATTAGCTGATAGTTCATCACATCTAATTGCATGTTTAGTACTTGATCTTACTTTTTACATCTATTAAACTATGATCTAAACCAAACTTTGCCAAGTCGTGGCTAGAACTCGCCAAGATCTGGCATGAGGCGGCTCTCCCTCTTTCTTGTTTATATCAATTATAAGATCGTGTTGTTTCATCCTATTTTACTTAATCAGTCCATAGTGCTGACGCTTGCTCGTTTCATTGCTTTAAGCACCACGCATAGCCCTACAACCATATAAGTTCGACTTATTCACTATCATTGCTGGTTTTACATCGGCAACACATTAGCCTACTTGCCAATGACCCTAGGAAACTAACTGCTTGATCTCTTTGTCGTTTTGTAGTTTTACATCCGTGTTGCTTCATCCTGTTTTACTTAATCGTCCAAATTTGATTCTGCAGTGAAGTTAAGCTGATCTCCCTGGTCACGTGTGAAGGCGTGATTTTCACATTGATCAACAACACAGGAATAGTCCTATATGCTCTTCACGAAATTAAAAGAATTCTAAATGTCACATTCCATTTAGAAAATGCGGTTTTATTACCTGGAGCATCTGAAAACCATGCTATAGGTACATTTTAAATGTGATTCATCAGATATTACTACAACCTCATGGAGAGGGAGTTATCGTCCCTATTACATAGGACTAAGAGACTCACTTCAGCAAGGAAAAACGTAGGTGAAATCACTTACCATGTAATAATTTTATTTTCTCAGCGTGTACAAACTTTAACTTTGTCAATATATCATAAGAAATAAAGGATTGCCCCTTTTGTTCTATTCGGAAGAAAACTCATAAATTTCGATGGAACATATGTTACTGTGGTGATTTCACGTCGCTGCTGTTATTGACATCACGTCACTGTGGTGTACTGTGGTGATTTCATGAGGGCATAGTGATGTGGGTGCTGGCAACCATTTTCTACAATGGCCTAACATTGCAATCACCGCCGCCCACGCTAATATCACTACGCCGTCAACATCACATAGCACCATTTTTTTCGTTGAACTAGTTTGAGATTTCCATAAATGAAATTCGGTCCCCTCGTGACCTCCGTCTACTGCTCTGTGCCCTACTCATCTAGACATCCAGAATGTGGCAAATATTCTTATTTATTTCTATCAAACGCTCGGAGAACGAATACAGATCCACATTTGCGACGCTAGACAAAATTCGGATGAGCTGATGTGATTCACGTGCAATGAGCCAACGTACATACAGTGGGATCACTCAATGTAAATCTGGTACATCTTGTACAGTCCTTGCTAGCCATTAACAACGAAATTAATTAGTACCTGCATGACCTGTCGCACTCGTGTGTGTGGGTCCGAGCATTCATTAAGAATTTTTATTGTCGATTGTGATTGTCCATAGAATTAGAACCCTTCAATTGACACATATAACAAATAATCAACAAACCGCCTTCTGATTAAATAGTATTTTCGATGGAGCAACGATTTAACTAACAAGGCTTTCGGTAAACGGCAAGGCACCGTAGAGAGATATTTTCGTATGTAATAACGGATATGTTGGTAGTCGCTGACTAGACAACCAATGGTGTAACTCGCCACCTCTGATCAAATAAGGCCGGTAGGCGAGGGTCTGTTTATAGTGTGACCAAATAAAAACATACAGCTCAGCAAGAAACTCCAACACCAAGGTCATCTTCATAAAAGATCTCGCCAAGCACCGACCAACCTAAACTTCTAATATGGGACTAATCCCACCATCACTTCAATTCATGAGTCTCTTGGGCCGAAACTACTACTACTATAGGCTACTAATGGGTTGGGGTGTTCTACCATTACTCCACTCCAAAAATATGTTGTTTCAGATGTACAACCAATTGTTCTACCTATATGACCTAATTGTTCAATGCCTGTAAACTAGATGTTATGAAAAAACAGACAAATTGTTCAAGGTTGAACAGCCAATTGTTCCACGATGAATTCATAAATAATTTTTTTCAGAACAAATAGACACGAATCACTTCCAACAAGAGAGAGGAGACCATGGAGGAGGGGCACACTAGTGGTAGAATCGCAATGACGAGTGGTAAATCTATAATGGCCTAGGGTCAAGCATCAATTAGAGCTAGGGTCTGGATAGTATGGTGCTCATCAAATCAAATGCATTGAGGGCGTGCTGCTCAACGGCACAATAATGGGCACCGGAGCTAGACTATTGACAATGATATAGCAACGACAATGTAGACAATGCCATGTTGTTGAGTGACACGATCTGGTTGATAAAATGAGTCAAGTACGGGATGGTCGATGGTGATGTGGTAGAGGACATGACCAAGATTAGCCATGCTGTTGTTGGCAGAATTGTTGACAATGAGGTCATAGACGGGGATGTAGAATATGACGAAGTTGTCCATGAAAATCCATTGATCAATGGCCTTGTGGCAGATGGCATTTTTGGGGGATTGATGAGACAAGATAAATTATTGTCAGACCATGAAAATTATTTTACAAAATAAAATGTTTTCTTAAATTGATAATGTGATCGTTTCCACCTAAAAGGCTCAACTTGTTACCTATATACTAATTTACATTGAATCACATGTTGAAATCCCTGTGTGGAACCACAAAGTAAATTGCACACCATTTATCATGACCTTTGGCTGTTTTTCTAAGTGATAAGTTTACGCTATTTGGTGCAATTAGTTAACTTAAAATGGTATGAGAGCTAGAGGACTTGAATTCAAATCCTAGCAACCATAGTTTTCACCGTGTCACTCTTATTTCTATGTTTGCTCTCAGGTGAGCTAAGCGTGAGGAGGAGTGTTAAACCATAAACGAATTTAACATAAATTCCCATTAGTTTAGGTTGCTGGGTATAACTTGTTGGTACATAGTAACATAACACCCCCAATATCCATATAGAGCCTATGCATACTTCTGCTTATAAATACAAGTACAAGCTTGCAGCAGAGGCGAACCATCAAAGTCCAAGCAGCATATCAGTTTGTGTGTGAGAGGGACTCCAAAGACGACCGTATGGATTCAAGCTGCAGAACTATTGTCCATGGTTATAGGATGATGAATGAGGAACGTCATGAGGTGGACTATAGGCGTAGTATATGGGGTGACTACTTTATTAAGAACCCAACACTACCACACACTCACGAGGTATGCACCTATAATACTTCTTCAGCGATAGATCTGGTGATTGTTTGCGAAACATCATATGTCCTCCCTCTATCCCAAAATAATTGTTGTTTTACCTTAAAAACATTGTATATACTATATGTGGTGGAGCTAGCCAACATCAATTTTTTGAGGGGCAGTGGTTGAAGATCTACAGGCACTAAAATCATGACCACTACCACAACTACAGTGAAAACTCGACAGGAGTGCCTCAGGCACCAGGCCCGCGGTATTTTCCAGTTGTCCATTAATGGACTGCAATAATAAAAAGTTTGTGTCACTACTACACAAAAAGCCTGCAATAGCATCTGACATTTTCTAGTAATAGCGGGCACAAAAATTTTCGCTATTACAGGGCGACGACATTGCTGACGTCATCGGGGTGCAGTGCTATTGTAGGGGTCTCTTCAATAGCGGGCGGAGCTGACATCAACATCACATTTCTTGTTGGTGTTTTGCCTGAGTTGCCTCCTCTGGCATCCATCTCAAAAACAAGATGGAGCAGCATGCAGCTGCCGGCTTGCAATTGTCCTGCTGCACGTCTGATTCATTGACCTCGAATATCTGCATAATGACATCCAATAGGTGCCCCTATCAGAGAATATAACGACCATTCCCACAATTCCTCATCGCAGCAAATCTGGAAAATTGGTAGTTGAGAGCATTATCCTGTGCTTACAAGAGGTTGTTGTGGGTAGTGCCGTTGGCCCGGGTTTAATAGAGACAAGGTGCCTATATGTCAGCCAATTGGAATAGCTCTTGCGCTAGGAATTGATTTCCTATCACTACGGTAGGAGACCTCCACCAAAAGCAAGTATTGAAACCGCCTCCCGGACGCATTCTCAACCGTCCAACTTCATGTCGGTTGGCAACTACCCTAGATGGACGGCCACCCGGCCGACCATCCTCCCGGCCTAGCCATCGCCTCCGTTTGGTGCCACTGCCATAGGGCTGACTCGTACCATTTCCCCTAGTTAAGAGGAGGCCCTTACATGGTGGGATAGGCATGGAGTGAAGATCATGTTGGAGAAACACTTCCCACTACTTGTGACATGTTGTAAAATAGGTTAGATAGTTAGGGATTTAGAGTCTTGTCATCTCTGCCTCAGGAGTTTGGAAGTGTTATGGAGTCGGGTGAATATTTCTCGTATCCTTTTCTCTTTATCCAGGACTTCCTCTATATCAACATAATTTCTCCTTTCTTTTATGTTCTTATCAAGTTTATGTCTTAGTTAGACTTTACTTGCATTTATTGATGCTGAACTTTGTTGATCCTATACGTTCATGGGTTTTCCGGCTCGGATTAAGTTAAGTATTTACTCTTTGTAGGGTTTAGAGTTGGTTACTTCTTGGCTATCATTCCATAAGTGGAGGATCCACGCCAAGTCTGACGGAAGAGTACTAGTGCTGCGTAGGTGTGGTACCTAGGTAGTGTCTAGATGGTTATGTATTCCTCCCCATGGGCTGTGTGGTAAGAGGCAGTTGGTGAAAACCTCATCTGTCCTTTGTAGACCACCACGTTTGGGAAGTCTGAATAGGGTTGTCTAGCATAAGCATCTTCTCTCTTGTAGTGTAGTTGATTCTCGACTATTATTTGATGAACTTACGTGCTCCGAAGTCAACTATTAGGTAGGAGCCATGGGAAGCCCAAATGATTTTGTTAACCTTTACATGAGCAACTAGTCTTGACGCTAGACTTGGATGTATTAGGATGGTTATATGATAGGATTACTAAACTAAGACTCGTTGTCCTCCCAGCTAACTATGCCTAGCTTTATCGTAGTGTGGTTGTTCTCCTTATGCATCTCACTCATTCTTTCATTTGGATATCTTTACCTTCCTACTTTCGTTTAGTTGGTGAATTCAATACAGACTTGTCTTGTTAAACCATCAATATTCTTTTGCCATGCTTCCATGTGGAAATAAAGACGATACCTTGGAATACTTCAGGGTGAAATGCTACAATGATGTTCCGTACGCTTCCGGATTTATCTAAGTGTGTAATAAATACCAACAAAGTTTCTGATCATAGATCTCACGGCTCGTACATGGCAAATTATTGTCTAACATATGATGCATACATTTGACATTTTTTTACATGAATTTATGATTTGAAGAATAAGTAAGACATACCAACAACAGATTAGACAAGTTTAATAGTATAATCTGATATTTGATATCTATATTCTATCACAATCAATAATTAAAACATGGTGAGCCCATGTCCCTGTGCTTAGAAATGTTGTACTCTAATTTTTAACAGCAACATATCAAGCCTAGCCATTCGCCATAATTTGTTATATTATAGGTGCCAGACTGTTTATGTGTGACACTATATCTTTTGTGCACATAGTAACGATGCTGACAATATGATGCCGGCCGCTCGAGGTGGTCAGAAATTTCATATTATCACCACTGGCATCTCGATTGACAGGAAATATATCACTGTATTAATAATTACATTTAAATGCAGCATCCATGCATTTGGTTCCACCATGAAGAAACTATAATAAGATAATCAGGGAATATTTCACTACACGATATAAAGTAAATGTGACACCCCGTGTCACAAATACAGGTTGTTACTATACTAAATGCGAATTGCATGTGCAAATAAAAATCATTAGCCAAGTCACATGAAATAATGGGTTAGAGTTCTATTAGGGTTTTTAATATTTCAAAACCCTAGCTATTGAGATCTCAAACATTTTCCAAAGTGGTAACCCCAAATTTTTACACAGTCTGGTAGAGCACATCAAGGCATGAATTTAGGACATTTTTCCTGAATTTTTGGGACAGCACAATTTCCTAGAAAAATCCAAACTAGGTTTAAAACAGCATTTGTTCATGAATTTTTGTAAATTTTTACAAGCAAAATTTAAACTTTTGCCAATAACAAAAGTTGTTCCTCACAATACCATGAACCTACAGAAAATCTGGTTTGCAAAAATTCCAAAAGGATCAAATTCTATGAGCAAATTACAGAAGAGAACATCAGTGGCAAAAGAGTAATTCGTGCGAATAAATTTTGAACGAGAGGAGGCACGAGTGGCCGGGGCCACCGTCGGCGGCGTTCGCCGCCGGTGCCCATGCCGGTTAGGCGCCGCCCGTCCTCGCCAGCGCTGTGCAGCTCCACGCGTCACGCATCACCTCCCGTGCTTCGCCCGGAAGCTTGCCCTCTCGGCCGTCGATGGCGGGGAAGAGAATCCGCCATGGCTGCCACCGGACCTTCTTCCCCGTGCGCCGTCTCTCCTCGTGCCGCAGCCCCTCATTTGCGTGCAAGTGCTCCGCAAACCTCCCGCGCAGCTTCAGCCCCCAGCCACAGCTCCTTTTCCCTCTCTGCGAGCCTCGAATTGCCCGAGAGCCGCGGAGCCCCGTTCTTCTTCCACCGCGCCGGCCAGCTCGATTCGGCCCTCGCTAAGGTGAGCTCATGCTCCGCCACGGCGTTCGGATGACGCGCGGGCACCCAACTAACCTCCCTGCTACTCCCCAGGGCGAACCGGGCAAGGGCGGTGAAGTAATCGCTGTTCTTCCTCCCTGCCGGTCACCGCGCCCCGCCACCCCGTCGACGCCAGCTCACTCCGGACCACCTCAGCCTGCACCGACCCCGCGCCGTTCGTCTCCGTGCGAAGGTGCAGCTCTACGCCTTGACCATTCTCTTTCTCTTGCCTTGGCGAGCTCGTGCTCCCACGCCGGAAACGCCGCATCCGCCATGGCTCGACGCGAGCTAGGCTCCACCTACCCTCCCGCCTCGCCACCCCCACCAAACGGTGCGCCGTCGAAAACCGTGCACAGGCGGCCAAGCCCGGCCCCAGCGGCGAGCCCTAGCGGGCTCGCCGCCGGTGAGCTCCGCCGCCGCTCCGGCGACCCCCCCGCGCGCCACACTTAGAAAAAATTTTCGAATCGTGCTGAAAAATTCGTAAACGTCAAGGATTTTAAAAAAATCATAACTCGAGATTTACGCCACGGATTTGAACGATTCAAAGTGCACTGAAGAGTTTATAACTTGTACTACATCATGATGTACATGAACACCTATGGTTATATAGTAAAAATTAATTTTTGAGCCAGATGAAAATGCTATCGCGACCATGCTGCTTAACCAGATTGCATTTTGAAAATGATGTAACTTCTAGACCTCGGATCCAAACTTCGTGAGCAAGGGCTCTTTGGAAAGTATATGACTTGTACTTTGACGTAGTAACATAATCCCAGTACTTCATATGTAGAAAAAATAAAGATATAAGCACTCTAAGATGCTAATCTGTTATGGTCTCGTGACAACTTGGCGTTTTTAAAATTCAATAACTTTTTGAATACAGATCCAAATAAAACAACTATCTGTTTGTTGTAAACCTTGAACTGCGTACTTTACATGACCCAACATGATGCACCTAAGTTCTATAGCAAAATATTAAGATTTGAACGCCTTAAGAGAGCTTCACGATCAGCCTGTCAACCCTGACTTAGTTAAACAAAGTGGCTAAGAATTTGCTAAGCTCAAACTTGCCTCTTTACTTTTCTGTTAAGGTTAAACATTTTTCACATTTGCATGGTACATCTAAGCATGTCATAATAATGTTTATATTTTGGGCAAGAACGGTCATATATTGTGTAGGTTAAATCATAGCAAACCCACATGAAATGATGAGCGCTTATGGTGCACGAGGTATAACGAAGTGATAAAACTTCATCCTGATAAATGAGCATCAACCTCTTGCATGCTAATTAATAAGGCAAAGATTGGTACGGACGTATACCAAGAAATGTACGTAAATAAGTTAGCCCAAGATTGTGTCATGTAAATATTAATGCATAACTACAATTGCTATACATCATCACATAGCAGCACTTAGTCATATAGTTATTTTCGTTGCACTCATATCAATAATGAATTATACCCTATCTTCTTGATCTCAAAATCAGCATGTACATTTATACTAAATGATGGAAAGTTTACCTAATTAGAAGGTTGTCCCCATGAAACAAACCACACTTACCACCATCATGACCACATCATCACGATTCGAGAACATGTTTAATTTATGCAAACGTTTCGTTACATTATATTATTGAGAAAGTTCCATGAACTATATAAATACGAATTCATCTATTGCTCATGCACTGCATATGCATTCATATAGGAACTCCGACCGGAGCTGAAGATCAAGGAGGGCACCAACTTGAAGTGAGCGAGTTCGAGTGTGTTAACTACGAACCGAATCAAGGCAAACCCCGGAGCATGACCTATGTTTTAAAGTTCTCTTTATTTTCACATACGTCTATGATGTATTGTGCATTTACGTTTAGGAGTTGCTCGGAAACCTAGTTGCACTAGATTCCTGTATCCTGTGGTCTTGGTTAAGTATAATCCTAATCGCTAGTGCTATGCTTAATAATTTATCGGTAGCAACACCGAGTGATTTGGAGATCACCCGGTCTAGGGATTAAATTTTGGTTACCCCCACATGATTAATTGGAGACCGTACGGGGAAGAGCATGTGTAGGATGCGGTGACAAGGTTGGCCCTTGTTCGCCATAGCCCCGTATGTGTCGGTCAAGGACCGTTCGTTGTGACTCCGCGAGCAAGTATTGAGTTGTGTACCAAATGCATACCTTCGTATGGGAGTTGGTAAACTGATGTAACTTGAGAGTCGTAGTGTTGGACGGTCTCTCCACCCTTTGTGCAAAGTGTTGGTCACGGTGGATGCACGGGTTTGTGAGTAGATGGAGGGTGTGTTATTACCCTTGGACCCGACGCTACTGTGGTTGCATGTGGAATGCACACTCGGAGGGTGGACCCGGCTCATATCTATGGTGATCTTGTGAAAGGTGGCCATACGTGTTCTTAAATGATGCGTATGTCGTGCATTTGGGTTTCCCCTGCAGGGTGTAAATCGATATATATCGCCGTCCCTCGCGGTGATGAGTACCACTTGTCTCGAGCAGATTGCATCGTAGTAATAAGAGAATATGATGATTAAAGCTTGCTGTTTTTGAATATTAAAGTCATATATTGCAACCATGCTTGTTAGTCGTGCTCACAAAAATTTATGATTTTGTTTCCACCCTCTTAACTTGGCTAAAATATGAGTTAGACAAATGCTTTAAGTGCTGTTTTTGCAAGTTCCCGCAAGCCAGGTCAAGCCCCCGGCATGTTAGGGTCGGTTCTTAGAACCAGTTTTGACGGGTAAGCCTTGCGGAGTATATTAGATACTCAGGGTTTGTGTTGAAACTATTTTCAGGATTCCCGCAGCCCGATTATTGTGATTGCTGCGGGAAGTATGTGTGTCAAAGCGAGGAACCTCGGGAGTGGACCGTGGAGTGGGTTCCCGCTTCACCGCCTCAAGAGTGAGACCATGCCGTATGGGCTGGTGTGGTTCTCCTAGCTAAGCTATATATATATGTACCGTCGAGATGTTTACGCTTCCGCACAGACTTTATCAAGTATTGTAAAACAACACTACACTTATGTATTGTAATTTGAAATTTGAACAATGGCTTGTAATAATTAAGAGGTTATGTATGAAACTTATTACTCAAGTAGTTTCACGATGTAATAAAATGATGAATGTATTCCCGATGTATGTGCAAGGTACGTTCGATTCGTCGAATGTCTCCCGATACGATCCTGTTCGACAATCCATCTCGCTTCGCGAGGTAGGGGTGTCACAGCTGGTATCGAGCCGTGTCGGGATATGCCGTACACTACGGGTCATTCTAAAAATCACCAACACATTTATACGGTGAGGAACGACCTAGAAAGCCCAATTAAGGTCTATAGTAGAAGTAGTTGTGGCAAACTAACCCTGGGTTATGCTTGTTTAAATTTTTGCAACTACGGCCCGGCCCAGGTATGTTTGCAATTTAAATTAGCGCTCCGTGCCCGCGGAAGTAATAATACGGGACAATGTTGGCTCGTGGCAATCCACGGGACGGTTCTTTCTATGAACCGTTACTATGAGAAAGATGATGATATGAGGAAGTTGAGAAGGTTGTGGAATAATTGTTTTCGTAGTTTCTTTTGAATTTGATGTAATATTTCTGAAATGGTCTCTTGCAGGTACGCTAACCACGAAATTTAGATCGTGTAGTTTCCGTGATGAGATCGTGTGTGTGTTGCCACAAAAACGAGTGGTCGGCTATATATAGACCGATCACGTATTTTGTTTTTGGAAAGGACGTAGGTTGACGGCATTCATGTCATCATTCATGCCATGCATCACCATTGCATGAGATAATCGATCAAGAATGCAAAAACACGGTCTCGAACAACTCACCAAAAATCTCAACACAATTCGTGCATGATATCCAAAAATCGGGCAGAAAACCCCACCCGATCGAGAACTAAACCCTAACCGATTATCGATTCACGGAAATGGCCACAACTTTTAAATCGTTCACTCAAACGAAACGATTAAACCCAATCCGGAAAGCTCATAACACGTACCATCACCCTGGCATGATGATCCAAGTAAAAGTAGAGTGGAATCATACTGAAAATGACTTACCCGAAAACCTGGCAAAAGGTTGCCAGATTTTCACCGAATCGCCGGGTTGGCAGATTCGGGTACCTCACAAAAATCGCGATAACTTTTGAAGTACTTATCCAAATAAAATGATCTACCCCATTCTGGAAAGCTCGTGATATGCCCCACAGATCATCTAATATTAGGTTGGCAAGGAAAATTCGTTAAGTCGGTCAAATAAACAAAAACAGAGAGCTAGTTTTGAGTTCCCGTCGTTCCCAGAAAACCTTGGCAGAAAACCGTCGAGCCGGACAATCGTGGATGTGTGACCCCGCGCTAAGAAGTGTTAATATCGCGCGCTTTTGTGTACAAAAGGGTTGCACCTCGTAATATATATGAAACACTAAGCTTATGTTTAATGAATATATGTCTCGTTCCGTCAAAATTCAGAATCGTAAGGAAATTTTACTAAGTTTAAATGCTCTGAAATTGTGGGCAAAAATCTTTGTTTTTATCAATTTCAGATCATGGAAATTAATCTCCCAGGTTATGCAATCCGAAAATTTCATACCGAAACTTTTACTCCATCAATTTCAGCACCTGATGAAATTTTCCTCCTATGGATTGCATTCTGAAATTCATGTCCCTTAATTACTATCATTGTCTATGGCTCCGAAACGCTGAGACTAATGGTGTAATTAAATTGTCGCAGATGGTGAACACTCGTCGCACGGTGGATCATTCGGGGAGGGTGCTTCGTCGCCGCCACCTCCTCCACCACCATTGACTGCTGTGAAGCAACTCGTTCATAATCAGAACGAGATGTTTCGGCTGTTCCTGGCGAGCCGAACAATAATGCCCAGGCAGCAGCTCCTCCACCGCAGCCCCGTCCCACCTCTTATGGGGATTTCTGGGCGACTCAACCGCCGTCTTTCTCAGAAGCAAAGGACCCCCTGGAAGCAGATAATTTTCTGCGTATTGTGGAGTCCAAGTTTGCTCTTCTGAATTGCACCGAGCACCAGAAGACTCTGTTTGCAGCACAGCAGCTCCGTGGGTCGGCTAGTGCGTGGTGGGCAAACTACACCGCTGCACTTCCCGCGGATCACCAGGTGCTCCGGCCGGAATTCTCGGCAGCCTTCCGTGCACACCACATTCCTGACGGTGTCATGAGAAGGAAGCTTCAGGAATTTGTTGACCTGAAGCAAGGCTCCAAGCACTGTGCAAGAGTACGCTCGGAAATTCAACTATCTTGCCCAGTATGCTTCCTATCACGCTGACACGGATGCGAAGAAGCGTGAGTGCTTTCGGAAAGGTCTAAATCCGAAACTGCAAGACCGCCTTGCTCTCTTAAATGGCACATTCAACGAATTGGTTAGTGCCGCTATTGTACAAGAGGACGCCATTCGCGTCAATCAGGATGACAAGAAGAGGAAGCGCACCGCGGGAAGTTCATCCGGTGCGCCACCTCACAAGTTCAAGCTTGCAGTGACCAGCCCCACTGGTCAGAAATTCCGTGTCCCGGTGCCTCCAATGGGTGGGCAACGCACTACCTTCCAGCAGCCTTATCGTGCGCCCTACCACTCCTATCAGCACCGTGGTCACCAACACACCCCGCAGCAGCATAACCAAGGTGCCAGGCCATCCCCGCAGCAGCCATGCTTCAACTGCGGCGGCATTGGTCACTTCATCGGAGACTGCCCACACCCTCGCCGCAACAACGGCAACAACGGTGGGAATAATCAGCATCAGCACCACCGCGGAAATAATGGCAACAATAATAACCGCGGCAACAACAACAACAACCACAACAAAACCCCCACCAAAACCGGCCGTGTGAATTTTACTACGATCGAAGATGTGCAAGCCGGAGAACCGGTCCTCTCGGGTATGTTTTCTATATCCGGACATTCCGCTTTCGTTCTTTTCGATTCCGGCGCCACACATGATTTCATCAGTCAAGCATGTGTGGACAAATTGCATCTACCATCCACCATTTTGCAAACTTCATACACTATCACGTCTCCCGGTGGCCTCATTCACACAAACCGTGAAGCAAGGAACGTTTCCCTTGAACTTGCCGGAAATACATACCTCTCGCCACTAATCATTCTAAATGGGCAAGGCATAGATGTGATATTAGGCATGAAATGGATGAAACGACATAGAGCTGTCTTACACATAGATACCCGGGAAGTGCATTTAAATTCGCCTCTATACGGCCCGTCTATTCTATCATTGCCATACCCAGAAATTTTGAGAACTCAAATTCAGCACCTAAAGGCTCGGAGATTAGAGGATATACCGGTAGTATGTGAGTTTCCCGATGTGTTTCCGGATGATTTGCCGGGAATGCCACCTGATCGGGAAGTAGAATTTAAAATTGAACTTCAGCCCGGTACCGCACCGATATCTAGAAGACCGTATAAAATGGCTCCAAACGAATTAGCTGAACTCAAGGAGCAACTCAACGAACTTCTAGACAAGGGGTACATACGCCCAAGTGCTTCGCCTTGGGGCTGCCCAGCTCTTTTTGTGAAAAAGAAAGATAAGTCATTAAGGTTGTACGTCGATTATCGACCCCTCAATGCGGTGACCATCAAAAACAAATACCCCCTCCCACGCATTGATATGCTATTTGATCAATTAGTCGGTGCAAAAGTATTCTCAAAAATTGATCTTCGCTCCGGCTATCACCAAATTAAAATTCGGCCGGAGGACATTCCTAAAACCGCTTTCTCTACGAGATATGGACTTTTTGAATATCTCGTAATGTCTTTTGGACTCGACAAATGCACCGGCCTATTTCATGTACCTCATGAACTCGGTATTTATGCCGGAGCTGGACAAGTTCGTGGTGGTATTCATTGATGATATCCTCATTTATTCCAAGTCGGAGGAAGAACATGCTGAACACCTCCGCATTGTGCTTCAACGACTACGAGATCATCAACTTTATGCAAAATTCAGCAAGTGTGAATTTTGGTTGGATCGAGTTCCATTCTTGGGTCATATCATTTCAGCTGAGAGAATTTCAGTCGATCCAAGTAAAGTTGCTGACGTGCTGAATTGGAAGACTCCCAAAACCGTCAAGCACATCCGTAGTTTTCTCGGACTTGCGGGATATTATCGGAAGTTCATTCCAAACTTTTCTATCATCTCCAAGCCCATGACAAAATTGTTGGAGAAAGACTCTACCTTCAAGTGGAGTCCGGAGTGCGAAAATGCTTTCCGATCCTTGAAGAAGCATTTAACCACCGCTCCCGTTCTAGCTCAACCCGACATCAGCAAGCCGTTTGACGTATATTGTGATGCGTCCGGCATAGGATTGGGTTGTGTTCTCATGCAAGAAGGCCGAGTTATTGCCTATGCTTCCCGCCAACTCCGCAAACACAAGAAACACTACCCTACTCATGATCTTGAATTGGCCTCGGTAGTTCTTGCTCTCAAAACTTGGAGACATTATCTCCTAGGGAATCTGGTGCATCTCTATACCGATCATAAAAGCCTCAAATATATTTTCACGCAGCAAGAATTAAATATGAGACAACGAAGGTGGCTGGAATTGATAAAAGATTATGAATTGGAAATTCATTACCACCCCGGAAAGGCTAATGTGGTTGCCGATGCATTAAGCCGCAAACACCAATGCAATCAAGTTGAAATCTGCTCTATGGAAAACTGCAGCAAATCTGAAAATGAGAGTAATCCTTGTCTTCATATCATTCCCTATGGTGCATTACATAATTTGGCTCTTGTTCCTACTCTCCGAGAAGAAATCATTGCTGCCCAGAAAACGGATGAAGGTATGGAACACATCCGACAGAAATTGGGTACAGAAAAGGCTAAATGTTTTCGTCAAGATGAGAAGGGAGTTCTGTGGTTTAATAACCGTCTAGTGGTTCCGAAGGATATGGAACTACGAAAGAAAATTCTTGACGAAGCCCATCTCTCTAAATACTCCATACACCCCGGTAGTAACAAAATGTACCGTGGGTTGAGAGAAAAATTTTGGTGGACTCGCATGAAGCGAGAAGTGGCTCGTTATGTGGCCGAGTGCGACACTTGCCAACGAGTCAAGGCTGATCATCTGAAGAAAGCCGGATTATTGCACCCATTAAAAATTCCCGCTTGGAAATGGGAAGACATAGCCATGGATTTTGTTGTTGGATTACCTCTCACATCCAAGAAACATGATTCTATATGGGTAATCGTCGATAGATTGACGAAATCAGCACACTTTATTCCGGTACACACCACCTACAGTGCTAAGAAGTATGCTGAATTGTATATTGCCCGTGTGCTGTGTTTACATGGGGTGCCAAAGACCATCATTTCAGATCGCGGTCCGCAATTTGTTTCTCGTTTTTGGGAACAATTGCATGCTAGTCTTGGTACTACCCTAATCCGGAGCTCTGCATATCATCCTCAAACGGATGGACAATCGGAAAGGTTGATTCAATACCTGGAGGATATGTTGAGAGCTTGTGCTTTGACGCAAAAGGGAAGTTGGGATGATCAGTTACCATTCATTGAATTTTCCTATAACAATAGCTATCAAGAAGGCTCTGGAGTCACTCCTTTTGAGGCGTTATACGGACATTCTTGCCGTACGCCGTTAAACTGGTCCGAGTCGGACGAAAGAATAATATTTGGTCCAGACATTGTTGAGCAAGCCGAGGAAAAAGTAAGAGAAATACAAGCTAACATGAAGGCTGCTCAATCCCGTCAAATAAGTTATGCAAACAAAAGGAGACGCCCGCTAGAATTCGAGGTAAATGATCAGGTTTATCTTCGTGTCTCTCCAAATAAAGGTGTGTCACGTTTCGGTATAAAAGGAAAACTTGCTCCCCGTTACATTGGACCATTCCCAATTGTGGAGAAGTTTAGCCCCGTGGCATACCGGCTGCAATTGCCGACAAACTTGGAACGTGTGCACAACGTGTTCCATGTGTCACAACTCAAGAAGTGTCTAAAACCACCCATCGATGTGGTCATCTCCGACACCGAGCAATTGCAAGATGATCTATCTTATCCCGAAACTCCCGTCCGGATCCTCGATAAAAAGGATCGTGTTACTCGCAACCGCACTAGCACCTTCTATAAGGTGCAATGGAGTAATCACACTGAGGATGAAGCCACTTGGGAACAGGAGGAATTCCTGGATAATCATTTTCCCGAGTTCATAGCTTCACAATCGAGGTAACGACGCACCTCCCTTCGACCACTCTTTTTATCAACCGTAATCTCGGGACGAGATTTCTTTAAGGGGAGGGCTGTGACACCCCGTGTCACAAATACAGGTTGTTACTATACTAAATGCGAATTGCATGTGCAAATAAAAATCATTAGCCAAGTCACATGAAATAATAGGTTAGAGTTCTATTAGGGTTTTTAATATTTCAAAACCCTAGCTATTGAGATCTCAAACATTTTCCAAAGTGGTAACCCCAAATTTTTGCACAATCTGGTAGAGCACATCAAGGCATGAATTTAGGACATTTTTCCTGAATTTTTGGGACAGCACAATTTCCTAGAAAAATCCAAACTAGGTTTAAAACAGCATTTGTTCATGAATTTTTGTAAATTTTTACAAGCAAAATTTAAACTTTTGCCAATAACAAAAGTTGTTCCCCACAATACCATGAACCTACAGAAAATCTGGTTTGCAAAAATTCCAAAAGGATCAAATTCTATGAGCAAATTACAGAAGAGAACATCAGTGGCAAAAGAGTAATTCGTGCGAATAAATTTTGAACGAGAGGAGGCACAGTGGCCGGGGCCACCGTCAGCGGCGTTCGCCGCCGGTGCCCATGCCGGTTAGGCGCCGCCCGTCCTCGCCAGCGCTGTGCAGCTCCACGCGTCACGCATCACCTCCCGTGCTTCGCCCGGAAGCTTGCCCTCTCGGCCGTCGATGGCGGGGAAGAGAATCCGCCATGGCTGCCGCCGGACCTTCTTCCCCGTGCGCCGTCTCTCCTCGTGCCGCAGCCCCTCATTTGCGTGCAAGTGCTCCGCAAACCTCCCGCGCAGCTTCAGCCCCCAGCCACAGCTCCTTTTCCCTCTCTCGCGAGCCTCGAATTGCCCGAGAGCCGCGGAGCCCCGTTCTTCTTCCACCGCGCCGGCCAGCTCGATTCGGCCCTGCTAAGGTGAGCTCATGCTCCGCCACGGCGTTCGGATGACGCGCGGGCACCCAACTAACCTCCCTGCTACTCCCCAGGGCGAACCGGGCAAGGGCGGTGAAGTAATCGCTGTTCTTCCTCCCCGCCGGTCACCGCGCCCCGCCACCCCGTCGACGCCAGCTCACTCCGGACCACCTCAGCCTGCACCGACCCCGCGCCGTTCGTCTCCGTGCGAAGGTGCAGCTCTACGCCTTGACCATTCTCTTTCTCTTGCCTTGGCGAGCTCGTGCTCCCACGCCGGAAACGCCGCATCCGCCATGGCTCGACGCGAGCTAGGCTCCACCTACCCTCCCGCCTCGCCACCCCCACCAAACGGTGCGCCGTCGAAAACCGTGCACAGGCGGCCAAGCCCGGCCCCAGCGGCGAGCCCTAGCGGGCTCGCCGCCGGTGAGCTCCGCCGCCGCTCCGGCGACCCCCCCGCGCGCCACACTTAGAAAAAAATTTTCGAATCGTGCTGAAAAATTCGTAAACGTCAAGGATTTTAAAAAAATCATAACTCGAGATTTACGCCACGGATTTGAACGATTCAAAGTGCACTGAAGAGTTTATAACTTGTACTACATCATGATGTACATGAACACCTATGGTTATATAGTAAAAATTAATTTTTGAGCCAGATGAAAATGCTATCGCGACCATGCTGCTTAACCAGATTGCATTTTGAAAATGATGTAACTTCTAGACCTCGGATCCAAACTTCGTGAGCAAGGGCTCTTTGGAAAGTATATGACTTGTACTTTGACGTAGTAACATAATCCCAGTACTTCATATGTAGAAAAAATAAAGATATAAGCACTCTAAGATGCTAATCTGTTATGGTCTCGTGACAACTTGGCGTTTTTAAAATTCAATAACTTTTTGAATACAGATCCAAATAAAACAACTATCTGTTTGTTGTAAACCTTGAACTGCGTACTTTACATGACCCAACATGATGCACCTAAGTTCTATAGCAAAATATTAAGATTTGAACGCCTTAAGAGAGCTTCACGATCAGCCTGTCAACCCTGACTTAGTTAAACAAAGTGGCTAAGAATTTGCTAAGCTCAAACTTGCCTCTTTACTTTTCTGTTAAGGTTAAACATTTTTCACATTTGCATGGTACATCTAAGCATGTCATAATAATGTTTATATTTTGGACAAGAACGGTCATATATTGTGTAGGTTAAATCATAGCAAACCCACATGAAATGATGAGCGCTTATGGTGCACGAGGTATAACGAAGTGATAAAACTTCATCCCGATAAATGAGCATCAACCTCTTGCATGCTAATTAATAAGGCAAAGATTGGTACGGACGTATACCAAGAAATGTACGTAAATAAGTTAGCCCAAGATTGTGTCATGTAAATATTAATGCATAACTACAATTGCTATACATCATCACATAGCAGCACTTAGTCATATAGTTATTTTCGTTGCACTCATATCAATAATGAATTATACCCTATCTTCTTGATCTCAAAATCAGCATGTACATTTATACTAAATGATGGAAAGTTTACCTAATTAGAAGGTTGTCCCCATGAAACAAACCACACTTACCACCATCATGACCACATCATCACGATTCGAGAACATGTTTAATTTATGCAAACGTTTCGTTACATTATATTATTGAGAAAGTTCCATGAACTATATAAATACGAATTCATCTATTGCTCATGCACTGCATATGCATTCATATAGGAACTCCGACCGGAGCTGAAGATCAAGGAGGGCACCAACTTGAAGTGAGCGAGTTCGAGTGTGTTAACTACGAACCGAATCAAGGCAAACCCCGGAGCATGACCTATGTTTTAAAGTTCTCTTTATTTTCACATACGTCTATGATGTATTGTGCATTTACGTTTAGGAGTTGCTCGGAAACCTAGTTGCACTAGATTCCTGTATCCTGTGGTCTTGGTTAAGTATAATCCTAATCGCTAGTGCTATGCTTAATAATTTATCGGTAGCAACACCGAGTGATTTGGAGATCACCCGGTCTAGGGATTAAATTTTGGTTACCCCCACATGATTAATTGGAGACCGTACGGGGAAGAGCATGTGTAGGATGCGGTGACAAGGTTGGCCCTTGTTCGCCATAGCCCCGTATGTGTCGGTCAAGGACCGTTCGTTGTGACTCCGCGAGCAAGTATTGAGTTGTGTACCAAATGCATACCTTCGTATGGGAGTTGGTAAACTGATGTAACTTGAGAGTCGTAGTGTTGGACGGTCTCTCCACCCTTTGTGCAAAGTGTTGGTCACGGTGGATGCACGGGTTTGTGAGTAGATGGAGGGTGTGTTATTACCCTTGGACCCGACGCTACTGTGGTTGCATGTGGAATGTACACTCGGAGGGTGGACCCGGCTCATATCTATGGTGATCTTGTGAAAGGTGGCCATACGTGTTCTTAAATGATGCGTATGTCGTGCATTTGGGTTTCCCCTGCAGGGTGTAAATCGATATATATCGCCGTCCCTCGCGGTGATGAGTACCACTTGTCTCGAGCAGATTGCATCGTAGTAATAAGAGAATATGATGATTAAAGCTTGCTGTTTTTGAATATTAAAGTCATATATTGCAACCATGCTTGTTAGTCGTGCTCACAAAAATTTATGATTTTGTTTCCACCCTCTTAACTTGGCTAAAATATGAGTTAGACAAATGCTTTAAGTGCTGTTTTTGCAAGTTCCCGCAAGCCAGGTCAAGCCCCCGGCATGTTAGGGTCGGTTCTTAGAACCAGTTTTGACGGGTAAGCCTTGCGGAGTATATTAGATACTCAGGGTTTGTGTTGAAACTATTTTCAGGATTCCCGCAGCCCGATTATTGTGATTGCTGCGGGAAGTATGTGTGTCAAAGCGAGGAACCTCAGGAGTGGACCGTGGAGTGGGTTCCCGCTTCACCGCCTCAAGAGTGAGACCATGCCGTATGGGCTGGTGTGGTTCTCCTAGCTAAGCTATATATATATGTACCGTCGAGATGTTTACGCTTCCGCACAGACTTTATCAAGTATTGTAAAACAACACTACACTTATGTATTGTAATTTGAAATTTGAACAATGGCTTGTAATAATTAAGAGGTTATGTATGAAACTTATTACTCAAGTAGTTTCACGATGTAATAAAATGATGAATGTATTCCCGATGTATGTGCAAGGTACGTTCGATTCGTCGAATGTCTCCCGATACGATCCTGTTCGACAATCCCTCTCGCTTCGCGAGGTAGGGGTGTCAC
>JAUNZO010001698.1:0-66069 GCA_031894775.1 Chloris gayana
ATTAGAGCATCTCCAGCAGCACACCTGAAATCAGGCCCCGTTTTTCTGATTTCGGGTGTGCCCCGAAGATTTCGGGGTCAAAAATTGTTTCGGACTCCAGCAAGACTCCTAACCAAGCTCCTAAATCGGTGGACTCCAGCCCGCAGATTGGATCTTGCCCAGCCGGTGGCAACGGAGTTGATGGCGGCGCAGCTCGCCGCTCGCCAAGATCCACGGCGGCGGTGGTGCACGGGCACGAGCGGGAGGGAGGCGGCGACGCACAGGCCGGACGGAGGGCTGCGGCGGCGCACGAGCGGGATGGGAGGGAGGCGGCGGTGCACGAGCACGGGCGGGACGGAGGCAGCGGCGGATGGGAGGGACGGAGGCGGCGGCGGCGCACGGACGGGAGGGAGGGAGGCGGCGGCGCACGGGCACGGCGGTGTTGACGTCAAAGTCGTCAACACACCGTTGTCCGGAGAGTCCACCGAAACCCCGGCCGATGCAGGGTCCCGTGCTCCCAACGGACCGGCTCGGCTCGCCGATTCTCGTGTGCGCCGGTGCGTGCGATGGTTTTCCCGCAAACCAACAAAGACAATAAAAGGTGTAAAATTCCGGATCATCGGCCCGTATAGACCGATGTACGACCATGGCCGATTCTCGCGTAAGATAGACAAAATCGGCCATCGACAGTGGAGCAGCACGGCCCATCCATTTATGTATTAAATGCCAGGCAAACGAATCGTGATACAAACTATACGAAATCGGCCGACGCTATAACATGCGATCGGTGGCTAGCAACCGATTTCGTCGGTAAACGATCAAATCATTAAGACTTTGCAGGGATGCATTATCGAATAAAATGTAAGCAAGGTAATTATTAATGGGATGTAATTAATTTGATAGCAAGAAGATGGTTTAATCCTCAATTAGGGCAGTAAATCGGCCGATCAGCATCCGGCCGATTCCGCCATTGATTATAACAATGAGTTATTAGATCATATCTAGATGTATAATGATAATCAATGAAATCGTACTAATAACTCTGGTCCAAAGGCAGCTTTCAAACAGATTTAGCTAATTGAACATAAAACAGCTAATGAACGTGATAAGCAATCGGCTAAACACTCCGAAAGAACAAGTAAGACAAATACAACCACACAGATCTCGACCGGCCGCCGCTCCAACAGACAAAGTCAACCGATGGCACACGATCGACCAGGTCTAACGGCCGCGCACGCCCGGCCGACTCAGGACAAGCATAATCATAAACGCCTTAACTATGAAAGTAGATCTACATCCTATCCAATCGGCTGCATGCGCCTAGGACAAGTCAACTATCGCAAAGGCAAACACAGGACACGTCAACCGAGTCCGCACAGTCGAATCGGCTAAGATGTAAAAGAAATCTCATAGCGGCTATCGTGACTCGAACGACCGGATCCGAGCCAATCGGCGTTGTGAGCAAAGGCCGGGACGGGGAGGCAGGACAAGTCAAACTACCTCCACCACGAGCCCGACCAGTGTCGACTTGACTCATCCCGCCGATACTCACTACGACGGCTGAAAACAGATCTGGTCGCTGGATAACTAGCAATTAAGCCGTCTAATTACGAACAATGCGCCGAGAATTAGACGACATAATTACCTTGTCAAGTCGACTTTGTTGTCGACCGGAGCCCCGAAGATCCCCGCGCGAAAACAGAAAGACTTGACAGAAAATTAGGGTTTGGCGATGCGCCGAAAGTTGTATTGGATGTGAATCGAGTTTACAGAGTTACATCCGAGTACAAATTTATACCCGGCACAAAGAATCCTACTCGGATCCTCTTCGGGCCGATTTCCTAACCGACTAGGATCCTCTTCCAAAATTAAACTATTATTTCTAATTTTACAACGTGGGCCAGGCCCATCAATATTATGCTCTTCTCGTTGGCGTTCGCGCACGATTCTCTGGAGGGACGCGCCTTTACTCGCCTCAAGCGGCCGTCGGCCTTCTCGCCCACCGGCCCTCTTTGACCTATAGTCGCCGACAATGGGTCCCTTGGTCAAAAACCGGCGTCAACACATGTCCCCCCGGCCTGGGGTATGCAACGCATGCGTCTGACCGATTTATCCTCTTTATCGCGCCGGTTTTATCGCCCGTCACCTCTCCATAAAACCCATGGTCACCCCTGGTCATTCCCATCCGTTTCTTCTTCTTAGCTTTCATCTTCCCCTGTTCTAGCGACTTTTGCCTTTTCGAGCCCTTCCAACCTCCCACCGCGCCGCCGTCGTTTTTCTCTCCCGTGACCATGAATCCTCGCTCGTTGCCGCTGCTGCGGCCGCCGCCGGCCGCGGTTGCCGCCACTCACCAACGCCGTTCCGAGGTAATGTACATTCGAGCACCCCTCTTTTCTACCTTTGCAATCTTTCTTCGCGTTCTTGTTCTTGTTCATTTTCACAATCTATCTTCTTTCCGTTCCGTTTCTTATTTTAGCCCTATTCCTTGTTTTTAGGAGATCCGAACCAAGTCGTCATCCCATCCAACATCCCAACTCACTTCTTTTTGGGCCCCATGGGCGATCCCGACCCCACAGTATCTCATCTCGTGCCGAAACGAACCGGGTTCCGTTTCGGCAACAATCTCCTTTATCGGCCGAGTGGGCCAACAGCTTTCGGTCATGGCCGACTCCCGTTGTCGGATGGCGCGATTGGTATAATCGGGTATCGGCCGTCCATCCGCAAGGTTGGGCCGATATCGGCATCGCCCACGCCATCAAACTCTCTCTCGCCGATCACCACAAGAACGAACCGTTGTCGGCGGCAGCCTTCTTATCTCTCGGTCGATGCCCCGAATCGCTTCATGTTCGGCCACGGCCCGGCTACCATGACCCTCCCGGATACTGGCCATGTTGGCCGATTTGAATATCACGGCGGAGGCCACTCCAAATGCCATCCGCATTAAGTCCTCCCATCGGATCAACCCTAAGGACACCAGGGGTTGGAAGGTCTACATCCGGACCTACAATAAGGGGCACGGCACGGCCGATCGCCGCGAGCACGTTGCCTTCCTCAACATGTGGCTTGACCACTTCTTCTTCCGTGGGGCCGCCGTGAGCCCCACAAACAATTTCCCGCCGATGGCCGATGTATCGGCCGACAGCCTGTGCCCTTCCCATGGGCAAGTATCTTCTGGGTCGGCGTACCTCCTTCTTCACCAGTGCTTCAGTGGAGTTGCGCTCCGCCGATCGCCAAGAACTTGGGTGGCCCTTGGTGGTTTATCCAAATGTGGTTGTCCCTTCATACCACCAAGGCCATCGATCTAGACCTTAGTGCGCTCACCTTTCCCGCAACTACGCCCGAATCGGCCACGCCCGTATTCAGCCGGTGCATTTCTTTCTGGGAAGCGTTATCCATGGCACCAGGGGCGGCTATGTCGATGACAACCTCGGCATATTGGTTCGCCGCCCTCTACAAGGGCCTCAACAACGAAAGTACGGATTGGTACCCGTACATCGATTTCTTCGAGAAGGGGTATGACACTCCTTTTCCGATCGATCCCACCTTCCCAACGGCCGACGGGGAGGCGGTCAAGATCTTCACCACCCGCCTCCGCCCTCGTCTCGCTGCCGACGGGACTCATTGCCGGGAGCAAAGCTTTCGCTCCTATGAGTTCTACCACCCGTCGGTGGCGGCCCGCCAACTCGGCTTTGGCCGCTGCTCCCCAGCCTCTTCTATGTGGGGCAAATAAAGGCGCGGGCTAACGTCGACAACGCCATTCAGTGGAATTGGCTTGTCGGCCTTACCGCCGATGTCGTCACCGGCGACTTAGCCGGATTTTCCCGGCGCCCCGAGTACCCGCCTCTTTGACCGCCGGTGGGGCGAGTGGAATCGGCACCTCCGCAGCTCGAACACCGTTTCCTTCTTCTCCGGCTTAGTCCCGAGCGAAGCTTTCGCCGAGGTACGTGTAGCCGATTTATTTCCGTAAGGCCGATTTTATAAAATGAAATCGGCCACTCCAAATGCTCACCCTTGTATATTCCTTTTCGCCGGACACGAGGAGCCGCCGACCCGTAGCATCGCTGGCCGGCCGATTGCATACCTAATGCCGAGCCCAATTGTTCCAAATATCGGCTTCACCGATCGCACTCCCGCCCAAGCTTTCGCGGCGATGAGTCGAGGGCACCAGCTGCCCGCAAGGCCAAGACTAAAACAGCCGCCCTCGTAAAGAGGAAGGCTAATGTGCCACCGCAGGGCCGACTCAAGCCCCGAAGCGACACCGCGCGCCGCTAAAGCAGCCCGTGCGCCCGTCCGACCCGGACTACTTCGTTGAACCATCACCGCTGCGCTGTAATTATTGCATGATCGCCGATTCCCTTTTCACTTTGCATACCGTCTAACTACGAGTTCTTTGCAGGAATCGGCGGTTCTTCCTCCTCGGCCCGGACACCAACGCCCGATAGGCCGATCCGCCTATCAACTCCTCCACGGGCCAGGACGCCGACACCCGAAAGGCCGACCCCCGTAGCTCCGGAATCGGCAACCGTACTCAAGCCAGTGCCGATCCAAATCTTACGGAGAGCTCAACTCGCTTGGATCGGCCTCGCGTCTCCCGAGGTCGCCGCCGAAGCCGAACAAGCCGGCCGTGTGTCGCCCACGGCTTCTCCCAAAGGCACCGCCGCCGACGAAGAATCGGTCGGTCAGAGCCGCCCGCGGCTTCTCCCGTAGGCACCGATGCCGCCTCCGAAGATGCCGCCGGTGAAAGGGAATCGGCCGCCGAGAGCTGATTGGAACACACGAACCTCGTAGGTTCAATGGCACAGCCCGATAGACGCTCCGCCCGCTCCGCATCGACGCTTCGCAGGTTTGTTTTTACTATCTCCTTTTATTTTCTTGATTTGCCTCCGATTATTAACTTCATTTTACTTTTCTTGGTATTTCGTGCGCTTAGCTTCCCTCGTCCCGCGCCGATTTTGGTATCTTCCTCCGGTCTTACCACCATGAACGAAATCGCGCGCAGTGCTCGAGGCCTCTTCTGGCCGATCGCTTGGTGGCCGACGCTCACCCCATAAGGGCCCGATACTTGGAGGTCCGGACCGAGCTCCCGGCCGATGTGCGCGATGCTCGCATCGCGTGGCATACATGGAGTACCGGCAACCGGACTTCATCCGTGCCCAGCAGCTGTCCGGCTCGCCACGCGGAGCAGCAGCAAGCTGCGTTACTCGCCGAGAACTCCATCAAGCGCTCCGAGGAGGAGGCCCGTAAGACCCAGGAGATGCAAGAGCAACTCTCAAATCGGCAGGATGAACCGCAGTAATCAACCAGGAGATTGCCGATTTGAGAGCATCGCCGGCTCTCAAGGAGGAGGCGGCGGCGGCCTTGGAAGCCACCATTGCACAGCTTGTCGGCCGACGTGGCGGCTCAACAAAAGACGACGGACGAAGCAATTCAAACGGCCGAGAAGATGGTCGCCGCGGCGCACGCCGATGTCGGCCCCATCGAGGATGACCTCGTTGGTCATGGCTAAACTCGACTCCATGCCGGCCCGCGCACTATCTCGCCGTCCAAGACTTCTTGTCCCGTGCCGAGGCAGCCGATTATGCCTAGGTGTAATAGGATTTTTGAACAAAATTTGTTGCGAATATTTTTTGCACTAAGGGCGATATACCATAATATCGGCCATCCGAAGGCGATGTTTAAACATCGACTAATTTATCGGTGACTCCCTCCGTTTTACTTTCATATTTTTGGGCTAAGGGCGATACTCTCGCATCGGCCGTCTCAAGGCGATGTGCATCGACATCGGCCGTAGTCTCTTTTAGGCCGAACACTATGAGTTAATCCAAATACTAGGATAATACTCGCTTCAAATACTTTCCATTAAGTGCTCGGCCGAATTCTTCCCCTTCTAACTCTTTCAAAATATATGCATTACCCTGTGCCGATCGGCTAATCAAATAAGGTCCTTCCCAATTAGGCGACCATTTACCAAACCGATTGTCCTTCACGCCGATTGGCATCCTAAGCTTCCGTACCAAATCGCCCTCTTTAAACTCGTTTCTGCACAACCTTCTTATCATAATGGCGGGCGATCCTCGCCTTATTCTCGCTCTATTTTTTCCAATGCATCCAACTCGATTTTGTACTACATCTTCTAATTCATCCATCATCAATCCGTAGTACCGATCGGCCGAAAGCTTTTGTTGCAACTCAATCCTTCCGGAGCCGATAGTCGTCTCCCATGGCAAGCACGGCTTCGTGCCCATATACCAACCTGATACGGCGCAACTTGCATGGCCCCATGCCGTGACATACGATAAGCCCACAAAGCGTCCATCAATTTCATATGCCACTTACGAGGATACTCTTGTATTTTCCGCTTGATTAACTTGATCGTACTCTTATTTGCCGCTTCAGCTTGGCCATTGGCTTGGGCATAATACGGCGACGAATTAATCAACTTAATTCCCATCTCATCAAGCAAAAGATTGAAATTCGTCCGACGTGAATACCGATCCTTGATCTGTCGTGATTGTTTCCGGAATCCCAAACCTATAAATGATATGCTCTTTAACAAACGTTATCACGTCGACCGTCGAAACTTTGCGATAGGGTGCCGCTTCAACCCACTTCGTGAAATAATCTGTAGCTACTAATATGTATTGATGTCCTTTGCTTGACGCTGGATTTATCTCGCCGATCATATCCATGGCCCAGCCTCCGAACGGCCAAGGTTTGATTATCGGATTCATAGCCGACGCAGCGCCTCTCGTATAGGTCCGAATTTCTCGGCAATCTTGGCAACTTTTATAATATTTAAAACAATCGGCCAACATTGTCGGCCAGTAATAACCAGCTCGCCTTAGCAGCCACTTCATTTTATGGGCCGATTGATGCGTTCCGCAAATCCCATCATGCACTTCGCTCATTACCACTTTGGCCTCGGTGTCATCAATACACTTGAGAAGCACCCCATCAATTGTCTTGAAAAATAATTGATCATCCAACGTAACATACTTCAAAGCTTTATATCTTATCTTCTTATCTCGTAGGTTGGGATGGATCGCTCAAAAATTTCGAATTTCCGTACGCCAATCGGCTTCTTCAATATCAGCTATCTCTAGTCTGTTTCGCGAGCCGATATCCGGATGCTAACCGAGCCAAGTTATTTGCTTCAAAGTTCTGCTCTCTTGGTATATGGCTGACTTTAACACACTTGAACCTTTTCATTAACTTCTGGCACTTTCTATGATATTGCAACAATATTTCATCTTTACACTCATACTCATCGGCCAACTGACTCACAATCAACAAGGAATCGCCGAAAATTTCCACAAAATCAGCCCCGGCATCGATGAGTAATTCCAGTCCTTTTAATATCGTCTCGTATTCGACTTGGTTGTTGGTGTGCGCCTCTACCGTAATAGAGTATCCACGTATTGCCCCCGAGGCGACACAACAACCAAGCCGATTCCACTTCCCTCCTTGCAAATTGAACCATCAAAGAATACCGTCCATGGCACCGGTTCAACGTATCCGGCCGAGTGTTCACCGTGTTGCACTATTAAATCAGCCAATACTTGTGCTTTTACCGCTTTGGCCGATTCATAGCCTAAATCAAACTCCGCAATTGCCAACATCCACTTGCCCAACCGGCCTTTGGGGACCGGAGCCGATAGCATATATTTTACGACATCGGATCCGCGGACAACAAGACACTCTTCGGCCAACAGTATAATGCCTTAATTTTGTGCAGGAAAAATACAGACAGAGACATAACCTTTCCACCTCCGGATACCGTGTTTCTGCGTCAATTAATTTGCGGCCGAGATAAAATATGACCCGCTCTTTTCCCTCTTGTTCTTGAGTCAATGCCGAGCCGATGCACCTATCATCGGCCGATAAATATAACTTAAAGGGTGTGCCCGGCTTTGGCGGAACCATCACCGGTGGGGACACCAAATATTTCTTGATATCTTCTAAAGCCTTTTGATGGATCGGCTCCCACCGAAATTCTTGATTGGCTTTGAGTTTCAACAACGGCGTAAACACATCAAGTCGACTGCACAAGTTTGAAATAAATCGCCTAATAAAATTAATCTTGCCGATCGTGGACCGGAGCTTCGTCTTGTTCGTCGGTGGTTCCAACTTTTTGATAGAATCAACACTCTTAGGGCCGACTTCAATTCCCTTTTCATGCACAATAAACCCCGTAAATTGTCCAACTCGAGACGCCAAACGCACACTTGAGCGGGTTCATCTTCGAGCCGTATTGTCTTGTCCTCTTCAACACTTCTCCGAGATCAGCCACATGACTCCCAACCGATCTTGATTTTACCATGACATCATCAATATAAATTTCCACCAACCGGCCGATTAAATCGTGATATATAAAATTCATGGCCCTCTCGATATGTAGCACCAGCATTTTTTAGTCCGAAGGTCATGACAACCCACTCATATAGTCCCAACGCTCCGGGCATCTCGAACGCCGTCTTCGATATATCTTCTTCGGCCATAAAAATCTGATTGTACCCAGCATTTCCATCCATAAAGCTCAAAATTTTGTTGCCGGCGCCGCATCAACTAACAAATCGGCGTTTGACATTGGGTACTCATCTTTCGGAGTTGCCTTATTCAAATTTCTGAAGTCAATGCAAACTCGCATCTTTCCATTCTTCTTTTCCACCGGCACAATACCGGAAACCCACTCCGCATATCGGCATGGCCTAATGAAGCCGGCCTCATATAATCTGATAATCTCTTCTTTGACGGCTTCATAATACCTAGGGTCAATTTTCCGAGCCCCCGCTTATATGGCCGATATCCGGCTTGGTGGGCAACCGATGTTCAACAATCGATCGGCCGAGTCCAGGCATCTCGCTATAATCCCAAGCAAAACAATCTTTATATTCTTTCAACAAGGCCACTAATTCATCTCTTACTTCTTTACACAATTTCTTGCTAATATATGTCGGCCGAGGCTTGTCTCCATCCCCTATATCTACTTCTTCTAACTCGTCGGCCGACACAAAACCGTGGCCTAATTTTCCGTCTTCTCGGTTCGTCAATCGGCCGATTCATCATATCCTCGCTGCATGTATCGATCGGCCGATTGTCCGTCAATTCTCCCGTGGGGCCCATCGGAGCAGCCTGGGGTACCCGACCCCCTGGCCACAATAACTCCGTCGTCGGTGATGTTTATGGCCTCCGCATCCCAATACGTGCCCGACAAACAAGGCAGGCTCTCTAGACCGGCAAACTCGAAATCGGCGGTTGCAATGGTTACGCATTTATCGGCCCGTACGATTTCGACCTTGTTGCCGACCCATTGAATCAAACACCGGTGCATGGTTGATGGGATGCAACAGCTTGGCATGAATCCAGCCTCTCCCCAACAAAGTTGTGTATGCACCTTTCCCGTCGATGATGAAAAAGTGGTGGGTATAGTTTTGCTGCCCACAAGTGATTTCCATTATTGCGGCCCCACGCACATCTTGACTTCTCCCGCTGTAATCCTTGAGCGTCGATTAGCCCTCATCATTTCTTCCGGCGTCTTCCCGAGCTTGCGGTATGTAGTAATCGGCATGACATTGACCGCCGCCCCTCCGTCGACCAACATTTTCCTCATTGGTGACCCATTGACGTAGCCGCTAATGTACAATGCCTTGAGATGCAAATGATCGTAGTTGATCGGCTTATCAAATACCGCCGATTCCGACGTCCACGTAATCTCTCGAAGTCTCCCCAATCGGTTCTTCTTCACCCGAATTTTCATCGGCCGATCCGACAATCCTGGGCATCATGGATATCATATTCACCGCGGCTTCAGCCCGACCACTTGAGACTCGCACTTTCGGCCTCCATTCCTTCTTGGGTTTGGACTCATCATCTTGGTCATCTCTCGTAATGCCGTCCACCCTTGATTTCCCGACAACGCATTCTTTGAAGCCTCCTCTTTTGGGTTTTGCTCGAGCAAACCACCGGGGCACCACCGTCCTTCGTTCTCGGTTTGATCATCTCCCGAATCTTCATGGTATTGGTAATCGACTCTTCTTCATCATTGATTGGCCCCAGTCGTTCGTGAACGGAGGTTCTCTTTGGCACTACGTATCTTCGTTCATCATATCCGTGATCATAGCCGATCGCTCTTCCGGGGGCCGATTGTTGAGATTCATAGTTGCGACCAATCGGCCGTCCCCGGTAACTTGACGACCCGACATCACGATACTCTTCCCGGCTAGTGCACTCGGGCAGTTCTCGATAGATGGAAGCTTCATGTTTCGGTCCCAAGCAGATCGAAAGAAAGGACAATCCCAGTGTGGGTCAAAATCTTCTCGGCGGACCATGCTTTGCCTCGTACCGCCGACTTTGACCGATAGACTCCTGTTCACGTGCCGCCCGATCTCTTTCTTCCCTCTCCCTCTTCCTCTCATATCGGCGTATGAAACCAGCTCGATCCACCGCCGATGGTATTGATGTACATCGTATTAGCCGGAAAGGGTGCCCATCAACTTTCATCTTCTTCTTTACATCACCTGCTCGCAATACCCCACCGTCAACTCGCCTTCCGGATCTCATCTCTCATAGCATAACAATCAACGGTGTTATGATGTGAATTTCCATGCCACTTGCACCACTTAGCCATTTTCTTCAACTCCTCCGGCGTAGGAATTTTGTGATGAGGTGAAAGCTGGATTTTCTTTTCCCGCAGCAGCTGATCAAATATCTCGTCGGCCTTAGATAAATCAAAATCATATTTTCTCTCCTTAGGATTGACATGCGGAGAAAATATCGGCCGTTTATTATTAGTCCACTCAACCGCATTAATTCCCTCTTCATCATCTTCACCGTCGAAATCAGCATAAGCTACCCGATACCGCCGATTCCCGGTGAGCCGGAGATTTTCTTCCCGGCCAACCGCCCTACGTGTCACCGTGCCAGCCCATCAAACTCATGTGGGGTAAACTTTTCTTTGATGTTGGAGAATAGCCCCGCATAAGCGATCTCGGCCAACCGTCGCTCCGTCAGGTTCGGATTGTAGCATCGTCCCCTCGTAGTCCCGGACCTTTGTATATAATCAGCCACCGATTCCCCGCTTTCTGTTTCACCGCCATTAAATCGGACAAACTAAGCTCGGTAATGCCCGTGAAGAAGTATGAGTGAAACCTTTTCTCCGCATCGGCCCAACTCTGAATAGAACCAGGTGACAGCGAAGCAAACCATGAAAAGGCCGATCCGTACAATGACAAGTGGGAATAGCCGAACCCGCAAAGCCTCCCGAGTAGATGCCTCACCAAGTTGTGCGTCATACCGACCGATGTGCTCCATAGTTGATGTGTTATCTTGCCCGTAAAACTTGGAAAACTCAGGAATTTTATACTTGTTGGGTAAAGCAACGGAATCCATCCAACTGGGGTAAGGTCGCCGATACAATGCACTTTTCTCCTTAGGCTTCAAATCGAACCGATCTTTCATCATATCGGCGATCTTAGCCATGAGGCTATTTACATCATTGGGTTCAACAGCCGCCGATCCGGTCCCCGTCATATAAGCTGTGTTGGGCTGCCCCCGCCGGGTGTATCAACCGGCCGTTTCCGTAAATCCCGATGCCGTAGTCGGGAACAAGAATCGCGTGAGCGATTCCATAATTCATGGCCGATTGGATCGGCCGTCCAGCTCATGAATCCCGTCCCCAGCCCGATGCAGTTAGTCGTGGAATACCGGATATCGGCCGTACTATAGTGGGTGAGTTCTCAATTCTACTCGGGCCGGTATTTGGTACGTAAAAGAAATTAGGCTGTCTGTGCCATCCGCGGGACCGCTGCCACACCGGTCGCTGCCCCTAATTCGAAGTCGGTCGTTGTACATCTTGTTTGTCGCCCTCCTCCGTTACCGACTTCTTGGGGCCACCGTCATCCTCTTTGCCCGGCTGGGTCGCACCGGTACTTGCATTTGCATTGTCCTTGCCAGGCCATAGGTGAGGTGGCATGCCGTACGAGGCTGAAACCCTCGCCGGCGGTGTGGTATTCTCGGAGGCCAACTCCCCGAATTGGTCGTACAAGAGTGCCTAAAGGCGGAGTGTACGCAGGTCCGTAATATCCTTCGATGGAACAGCCTGCCATCAACCGTGTCCTTGATTAAATTTCCGATGGTGTTGGTCAACACGCCCGATTGATTGATTAGGGCCCGATGAACGGACGAGTTGACCATATCACCGAGTTGGTTGGCATCCGGCAGTCTCTGGGCTTTGATTTGGTCTAGTTCTTCCGGATGCGTAATCCGAGGGATGTCTCCTTTTGTGGCCACTCGCCACGTGTCACTTTCAGGGCTTGAAAGTACTTTTTCATTGCTTCGGCCAGGTATTCTTGGTACTGCAGCTTTTGTTCCGTCGTCATCTTCCCCCGGGCCGAAACCTCGTTGTCATCGTAAACTTCTCCATGCCCTTTGCCATCCGTCCTAAGAGGAACCGGAACAAAAATCGGTCGATTTTCAGCATCGACCATTGGCATTCCGTCCTCCCCGACAGCTCGCATGTACGACATCTTGATCTTGGTTGCTTCGTCCCACCGGGCGTGCCAAAAAGTGTGTTGACGTCAAAAGTCGCCAACACACCGTTGTCCGGAGAGTCCACCGAAACCCCGGCCGATGCAGGGTCCCGTGCTCCCAACGGACCGGCTCGGCTCGCCGATTCTCGTGTGCGCCGGTGCGTGCCGATGGTTTTCCCGCAAACCAACAAAGACAATAAAAGGTGTAAAATTCCGGATCATCGGCCCGTATAGACCGATGTACAGCCATGGCCGATTCTCGCGTAAGATAGACAAAATCGGCCATCGACAGTGGAGCAGCACGGCCCATCCATTTATGTATTAAATGCCGTGCAAACGAACCGTGATACAAACTATACGAAATCGGCCGACGCTATAACATGCGATCGGTGGCTAGCAACCGATTTCGTCGGTAAACGATCAAATCATTAAGACTTTGCAGGATGCATTATCGAATAAAATGTAAGCAAGGTAATTATTAATGGGATGTAATTAATTTGATAGCAAGAAGATGGTTTAATCCTCAATTAGAGCAGTAAATCGGCCGATCGTGCATCCGCCGATTCCGCCATTGATTATAACAATGAGTTATTAGATCATATCTAGATGTATAATGATAATCAATGAAATCGTACTAATAACTCGGGTCCAAAGGCAGCTTTCAAACAGATTTAGCTAATTGAACATAAAACAGCTAATGAACGTGATAAGCAATCGGCTAAACACTCCGAAAGAACAAGTAAGACAAATACAACCACACAGATCTCGAATCGGCCGCCGCTCCAACAGACAAAGTCAACCGATGGCACACGATCGGACCAGGTCTAACGGCCGCGCACGCCCGCCGACTCAGACAAGCATAATCATAAACGCCTTAACTATGAAAGTAGATCTACATCCTATCCAATCGGCTGCATGCGCCTAGGACAAGTCAACTATCGCAAAGGCAAACACAGGACACGTCAACCGAGTCCGCACGATCGAATCGGCTAAGATGTAAAAGAAATCTCATAGCGGCTATCGTGACTCGAACGACCGGATCCGAGCCAATCGGCGTTGTGAGCAAAGGCCGGGACGGGGAGGCAGGACAAGTCAAACTACCTCCACCACGAGCCCGACCAGTGTCGACTTGACTCATCCCGGCCGATACTCACTACGACGGTTGAAAACAGATCCGGTCGCCGGATAACTAGCAATTAAGCCGTCTAATTACGAACAATGCGCCGAGAATTAGACGACATAATTACCTTGTCAAGTCGACTTTGTTGTCGACCGGAGCCCCGAAGATCCCCGCGCGAAAACAGAAGACTTGACAGAAAATTAGGTTTGGCGATGCGCCGAAAGTTGTATTGGATGTGAATCGAGTTTACGAGTTACATCCGAGTACAAATTTATACCCGGCACAAAGAATCCTACTCGGATCCTCTTCGGGCCGATTTCCTAACCGACTAGGATCCTCTTCCAAAATTAAACTATTATTTCTAATTTTACAACGTGGGCCAGGCCCATCAATGTTATGCTCTTCTCGTTGGCGTTCGCGCACGATTCTCGGGAGGGACGCGCCTTTACTCGCCCAAGCGGCCGTCGGCCTTCCGTCCACCGGCCCTCTTTGACCTATAGTCGCCGACAATGGGTCCCTTGGTCAAAAACCGGCGTCAACGAAGCGGGAGGTGGCGGAGGCGCACGGGCGGGACGGGAGGGAGGCGGCGGCGCACGAGCACGAGCGGGACAGAGGCGGCGGCGGACGGGAGGGACGGAGGGCGGCGGCGGCGCACGGACGAGAGGGAGGGAGGCGGCGGCGCACGGGCACGGGCGGGAGGTGGCGGCGGCGCACGGGCGAGACGGGAGGGAGGTGGCGGCGGCGCACGGGCGGGACCGGGAGAGAGAGAGAGAAGAGGAGGAGGAGGAAAGAAGAGACGTGGGAAAAAGTAACGAAAAAATAAAAAAACATGGGATCCACCGACAACTGGAGTTTTAGGGGAGGATAGGAGGATCCTATTTTTAGGGGTTGGAGGGGAATTTAGGAGGGTAGCTAATTTAGGAGCCCATTTAAGAGGCTCTGCTGGAGTTGGTTTTTTAACCAAACTCCTAAAATTTAGGATTGGAAGGGTATTTAGAGGGACTGCTGGAGATGGGACTGCTGGAGATGCTCTTACGATGTTCTGAGCCGTCGCCCGTCGGTAGCAACCAGTAGGTGCGCGCACAGCAACCGAAAAGATCAAGAATCTCTGTCCGCACCCGCAGCCAGAGGGGAGAAGCACCCCACCCCTGCAGGCCGATTTGTTCCCTTGCCATAAATATCTGATGTGCTCCGCAGTTGTTTCTGTGTCGTGGGGAATTACTGCCCAGCAGTAAACGAGACCACAGGCGGTGCATATCAAAGAAAAGCTCGTGGTACTTGTACGCTGCTCGTTACGCACCGCGTCTTCGTGGCGACGCTGCATGCTCCTTCCGGTCATTGGCATTGGCGCGTTGTCTCGCGTATCTGCGGCGATCGGTTGGACTAGTAGGCTGCGCGCGATGGTTCCGCGCCGTCTTCGGCGGGAAGCAAGCAACTGATGAGACGAGCTTTATGTATCGCAGTAGTGGTGCGCCCCGCCGGCCCTACGGCTCGTTGGATGCGTATATGCATGCATGCGCCGGTGCGTCCACACCGCAGGAAAAAGGAGCACACGGAAAAAAGCTTTGGTGCTTTCCGATGTGTGCAAGACGCGCTGCCAGTAGAGTGGGCACCGGTACCGTACCTCCGCTGGGAGAACGATATGTGCTGTGCGCTTTTTCTTTCAATTTTTGTGTGAATATTGCTCGTTGGTTTCGAGCTGCTGCTCCCGCGCGTTCTTCAGCTGCCTCTCTCGGGGTCGGAAATGAAGAAGTCGCCTATGGCCATGTGACGGAACCGCCTGTCTTATTATTCGCAAGCTTTAAGGCTGGCCACACTTGAACCAAAGTGTGTCTCACGGCCGGGAAATGAATAATACGACTGCCCAAACTAATGCCTCTAACCGCAGCGACGGACAATCAACACAGATCGTAACTCACATATCGCTGCGTCCTCGCGTACTCGGGCTCGCAAAGATAATCAGGCCATAAGTATCAGCTGCTACGGCAAACTGCAAAGCCCAGACGAGCTTTCTCGCCATAAATACGAGCGCGGCGCAGACGGATTGACGTTGACGAGACCACTGTTTCGGGCAGCGGCGGAACAGGGAGAGCAGAATAGGGGGAGCTGCCACCACACCGCGGCGCCAGTCCGGCGCCGTCGTCGCGGTCGCGCGGCTGGAACTGGACACGCCTCTTCCGGTTCCTCATTCCATGTGAGGTGCTGGGGCCTGAACCGCGGTCCGCGGTTGTGTTGCTGCACTGGCGCAAAGGCGCTGGTCGCCCGGGTACACCGCACTACCGCAGCCCTGCCCACTGCGCCCGCTCGCCGCCCACTGACTCGGCGCCGCGGAGCTCAGCCGGGACCGTGTACGCGGCAGTCGCTGGCAAAGTGGCAAACAACCCCGTACACATATCCACCAGTCGCGGGTGGAGCTGCGCTCGTTCGCTGCGGCAAGGTTCTGAGAATTGAGATACAAGGCCATGTTCGTTTCATGCCCTCTAAAATTTAGCAACCCTGTTGACAGATTCGTGCTAATTTTCGAGATGAATCTAATGAGATCAATTAATCTATGTTTTGCTAAAGTGGTGCTACAGTAACCGTCTTCTAATCACGACTTAATTAACCTCATTAGATTCGTCTCGTAAATTAGTCTAGGGCCTGTAATTTATTTTATAATTAAACTTTATTTATACTTCTAAATAGTAAGATTCTTTTTTGATGTGACAGCTATAAAGTTTAGACTCAAGAAACGAACACACCCGGTGTGTTCGTTTTCAGTATATAATTTTTAGAGGATCAAATCAAAGAGAATTTTATCATTTTGGAGTACTAAATAAAGTCTAATCTCGAAACTAATTGCAGACTCCCTATCTAATTCACGAGACGAATCCAACGAGGGTAATTATGATGTTATTAGAAGATGTTTACTCGTAGCATCACCGTAGCAAAACATAGATTAATTAGAATCATTAGATTCGTCTCGCAAATTAGAGGGGGTCGTGACATAGGTTTTGTCATTAAATTAATAAAAGTACTACTAAATAGTAAGATTCTCTTTGATGTGATGGGTATAATTTTTAGAGGACAGGAAACGAACAGGGCAAGTAAAAAATAAAAGGGACACGTGGCAGGCATTCATCAGGAGCTGATTTTCGTCACGGCCGTGAACAATTTCTTCTACCCACGTGAACCGGCAGCCTAGTTAGTTTCTCCGATATTCAAACCAACGACGTTCCAGTCCAAGTTGGTCACGGAACGTGAGCAATATTGATTCCCGGTAACAATTTGGCAAACTCACGCGCGGAACACGCCAAATCCCAACAAAGGGGATAGAAAAACCTAAATAAAAGACTCGGCGTGAGTAGGAGCAGGGTTTGCCGAGAGCCGAATATGGCGGAATACACGCTGCCGACAGGCTTCGGCACGAGGCCGTGGTTGGTCCAAGCAACACGCGGGAAAACACCGACTCTCGTCGACGCGTTGGACCACCGCTTGCACGAGATAATTATCCAGGAGATCGAAGGGAAGACATGTCTCGGCTGTGTTCACGATGGCGGCTGGCTGATGCTGCTGGACGAGTCCACCTGCGAGTGTTTCCTCCTCAGTCTCTCGCACCGCCGCAGCCAGGCTCCGAAAAAATGACTGAAATATCTGCATCGGCTGAGCCTGGTTCGGGGCCTCCTCTTGCACACGTCGGCCTGGCCCAATGGAGCAACCAGGGAACCAAACACGAGCAGGCTGTATCCGGCGGGCCTGGTTCCGCCGGATGCACCCAACCAATCGCGTTCTAAATCTATCTAAAATCTCGTGTTCTTGTATGTTTTGCGTATTGCACCATCAAATTCCACGCTCGTGAGAAACCGGGTAGTTCTAGTACCGAGATTAAGACTCGATAAGGAGAAAATTTGTGACCACTTATATTGATTATAGAAAACTAGAGGTGCCATATGGAAATTAATTTTAAGGTGCCATATGGAAATTATTTTTTAGCAAATCATCAAATGATTATTAATGTTAAATAATTCAATTGATAAAAAATTACTATTCACACGTTTGGTGGGCTGGGCCTGGTATAGAGGCATCCATAAAACATATTCACCACAAAAAGGACTTCGGATCGGAACGGTATTTTTAACATTAATTAGAGGCAACGTGAACGGCAGCCCGATTAGTTTCCCCGATCTTATTAAACCAAAAGTTTGCAATCGAAGTCGTCTAAGTTTCCAATCGAAGTTGGTGACGGAAGTGAACTCTATTGGGTCTTGGAGTACATAAATACTCACGCGCTGAACGCAATCAGTCGAAACAAACCCAATAAAAGACTCCACGAGGAGGTTAAAACCGATCAAAACACAAAGCTAGTATATATATTCATACGCGCCAAAAGATCGCGGCGCAGAAAGCCACAAGATGGCCGCACAAGAGGAATACTCGCAACCCACAGGCTTTGGCACGAGGCCGTGGTTGGTCCAAGCAACACGCGGGAAAACACTGACTCTCGTCGACGCGTTGGACCAGAGCTTGCACGAGTGGACTATTTCGGAGCTGGAAGGGAAGACATGTCTCGGATGCGTTCACGGCGGCAGCTGGCTGATGATGCTGGACGAGTCCACCTGCGAGTGTTTCCTCCTCAGTCTCTCCACCACCACCAGCCCACCAGGCCGCCGCAACAAGATACCGCTGCCGCCGCTGCGTGAGCCGCTGGAGTTCCTCGCGATCTGCGTGGTGCTCGGCTCGCCGGGGCACCCGGACTGCGTCGTGGTAGTCTCCAGCACTGCAGAGGCGAACGAAGAACGCTTCCTACTCAACTGCCGCCCGGGTTCCCAGGAGTGGACTAAAATCCTCTCCCCGTCCAAGGACGTCAGATTTCACAGCCTGATCGTCAACTACAAAGAGAAGCTTCTCGCGTTTGCTTCCTCGAATAACCTCGTCGTGATAGACACCGACTCGGTTGATGGCGCGGTGCGGTTGCGGCGGGTGGGAACTATCGATGACGAGGAGGAAGCAAGCCGCGGGTCGGGACACTACCGCCTGGTCGAGTCATGCGGGGATCTCTTTGCTGTGTGGATACAGGAGCTCGGGTGCTTCGGTGACGATGGGGTGCTCACCGACGTTGCCGTGTACCGCTTGGACCACTCCGATATGGCGTGGAGGAAGGCGGAGAGCGTCGGCAACGACCGCGCCTTTCTCGTTTCCGGCGGGTATGGCTTTTCTTGTGATGCGACAGATGGCCAGATGCAGGGAAACTGTGTCTACGTGGTGGGGTCGTGCTGCGATTGTGAGAGGCTCTACAAGTTCTCTTTGGACGACATGACCGTCAGCTTCCATCAGATTCTCCCTCGGCCTACAGATCCCTCGTGCAGAGCATTTTGGTCTGTTCCCGAAGGGTGAGTTAATTACGCACCTACAATTTTTTGTATGCCTAACCTGTAAAGTGATTTCTTTGCTAGTTTTTGAGAAGCCACGATACTGATCTATGGTGACTAACTAACTGACTGTCAATGCCGATGTGTAGTCGTATCGCACAAGCAGCGGGCGTACAAGAGTCAGCTTTCTCTGGTCACCTTGTAACAAAAAAGGTTCGCCTCTGGATCCTGTTATTTCACCACTTTCTTTTGTACTAAATACAGTAGAAAATAAAATATTGATTTTTCTCTCTCTCTCTCTTACTCACAGGATAATGAATCACATGATCTTGACACCCACACGGAGGAAGTGCAAGGAACTTTTGTGGCGCCATGGCACGACCTCCCAAACGATTTGCTAGAGCTGGTTGTTTCCAACCTATCTTTGGTCGATCGTATACGTTTCTCAGCAGTTTGCAAGACATGGAGAAAGGTTCCTGTCGGTGTGTGAGTACACCTTCAAATGGGGGCCTGCTAAGGCTCCCTTAGGATAGGCTCGGGGAAGAACGGATTTGCTCGCGCGTTAGCGCAGATGATTCAAGTGAGTAAGAACACGGAGAGTTATCCAGGTTCGGGCCGCACCGGGTGCGTGATACCTTACGTCCCGCTGGTGTGTGTATTCAGGTGTCCCCTTCTTTACACTCGGAGTCTCTCCCCCTTTTATAGGATAAGGAGAAGATCACCGTACAAGTACCGGGGTACCCGGACACCCGGTGGGGGTCCGGTCCTTCTTGAGATTTCTCGACACGATCCCGACTAAATCCGTTGCGGTCTCTTCTCCTCGGTTCGCGTTCCGAGTCTCTTCCATCCCATTGGACGAGAGCCCTCCCGGCACCGTGGCGGAGCGGCTTCCCGAGGCGCGGCGCACGGGGAAGCCGCGCGCACGTCCTGTCGGGCTGCGGCGTCGCCTCGAGCACTCGAGTGCCGCATTAACTCCGGGTGGTTGGCGCGTCGGAGGAAGCTACCGGGAAGCTTGGTTCCCCCCGACGCTCCGGCTCCTCCGGTCTTCATGGGCCTTCGTGGGCTTCGTGATCCGGCGGACTTCTTCTCTCGCCGGCGCCGTCTTCGTCCATGGGCTGGAAACGGCCCACGCCCGGTTAGGGGACCCCGATCCCCCTACACCGACAGAGCCCCCGGCCCCGCCGCCGACACGCGGGGTCGGAGCAGGGATTGGGGCCACCCGTCGGTGCCCGGTGCCGTTTGGGTTGCTCCGGGCGTGGCTCTCGAAGGAATCGGAGCCGCTTGGGCTGCCGGGGCACGACCGCCCCGAGGCGTCGCGTCGCTTCGGTTCGTGCGCGGTGGGCCCGCCCGGCGTCCGCGCTCAAGTAGGGGGATGGCCGGTTGCCCACGCACGTCTTCCACTTCGCCCTTCGCCTTTCGTCTTCTCAACTTCTTTCCTGCTGCCGCGCTCCCGTTCGCCTTCTTCTCCGCCGATCCGCGCCGCCGCTTTCGTCGCCGTCGCCCTCGCCGTCAAGATGGCCCGCGGAAGGTCCTCCCCCGCCGCAGCAGTTCGCGCGCGCGCTCGCCGTCGGCGGATGCACCGCCAACGTCGCAGCTTGCCCGACGCTAGGGTCGACATGTCGCGGCTTTCGCCCTCCCCGCCGGTGGACGGTGATAGGGCCGTTCGCGTTGGGGGCCTTTGCCGCCGCCGACCGGAGGGCTGGAGATCCTCCACTTCATATCCTTCGTCGTCGCCGGCGCCGTTCCCCCGCCTTCTCCGATTTCTTCCTCGGAGGTGCTCCGGCGTATGGGATCCGCATGGCGCACCTCACGCCGAATGCGGTCGCGGCGCCGGCCGTGTTCGCCCATTTATGCGAAGGCTTTGTGGGGGTGCAGCCGTGCTTCCCCATATTCCAACGCTACTTCAAGATGACGCTTACCAACGCCTCGGAGGTGATCGGATGCGTCCGGCCGACCGCCCGGCCCGACAGCGGGTACATAGAGTACTCGCCTAGCAGCAAGGTGGAGGCGTGGAAGAGGGCCCGGTTCGTGGTGCCGTACGAGAAGGACCTCCGTCGCCTCCGCGTCCCGCCGGTCCCGGCCCAACATTTGGCCGTCCGGGACGCCGTGCCCCGCCTTCCCGAGGGCATGATGCCGGTGGTCGACCGGATCGCGGCGCCGCCGCGGCCGGTCCGACTTCTCGTGGGGTGGTGCACGACTTTCTCGAGCGCAACATCGCGCCCCTTCGCCGTAGATCGGTCCCGTCGTGGATGTATCGGGACTTCAACTTCGCCGGCCGCACTCGCACGGGGGCGGGCTCGGACCTGCCCGAGGCCGCGAGCGGCTCGCCTACTCCACGCCGACCGGGAAGAAGTGGCCCGCCTCCTTCGCGTACCCGAAGGTGCCGAGCCCCTTCATCGGCCGGCGCACAAGCGCGCCGTCCTCGACAGCATGCCCCGACCGGGGCCGCTCGGGTTTCTTGACACGGTCCCGGCTCCCACTCCCGGTCTCCGGTACCCGGAGTCACGCCTTCCTCCGACCCGGGTGCGACGGCCGCCTCGGGGGTGCCTCCGAAGCTCGGGTGGTAGCCCCGGCGCCGCGAGGCCTCGCTCCGAGCGCATGGGACAAAGGCAAGGGAAAAGGTCTCCGTCGCCCCCTCCTCCGACTCCTCCGGGCCCGCCCGCCTTCCACGGAAGCGAGCCCGGCAGGCTTCGCCGGCGCCGGTGACGGGGGCCGCTCCATAGGAGAAGTCCCCTGCAGCCCGCACCGGCGCAAGCGACCGGGTGGACGCGCGACGGTAGGAAGCTTTCCTCTCTTTTTTACTTAAGCTGCGTGTCCGGTGTGCTGCACTTCGTCTCACCGTAGGCCGATGGTTGCGAAATGTGTTCCGATTTGCTTTGTTTGCGGGATCGTCCGGATCGAATCGGACCCGGACCCGGTCCCTTTGAACCCCAAGGCGGCCGGTGCGGCTCCGGCGGCCGGAGCGGAGGACGGCGCGGGAGGGGCAACGGGTGCCCCCGAAGAGGTGGCCGCGGGTGCCCCCGAGGAAGAGGTCGCAGACGGTCCCGCGGAGGTGGCCGCAGTGCCGCCGGAGAGGGGGCCGCGGGCACTCCCGAGGAGGTGGCTGCAGGTGTCACCGAAGAGGAGGCCGCGGGTGCCAATGCCGGCGAGGAGGCTGCGGGCGCCCGCCGGAGAGGAGGCCGCGGGTGCCTCCGCCGGAGCCGACCTTGGTCGGGTGTCACCTCCTCCGGCCGGGGACGTGCCGGTGCTTTCCCAATCGGCGCCGCCGGCGTCCACCACGGTCTTCCACTCCACGGCCGGGTGCCGCGCCGCCAGCCCTATAGTGCCTGGAGGGGAATGACTCCTCCGCGCGTTCGGTCGGAGCCGGGGCGGTGGTCGGCGGAGACACTTCGTCGACCGCTGCCGCCGGAAGGGGCCGTGGGCGCGCTGGACGCGGCCGGAGCGGGTCACCTTCGGGTCGCTCCGGCGGCATGGGGCGCCAAAAATTGGCGATGTTCTCGGGGAGGCCACCCGGTCGCTTCTTGCCATGAAGGCGGCCGTGGAGGAGGCGGACGCGTCCCCGGACGACCGGGAGGCCGCGTTGGCCGAGCGCGAGGCGGAGGTGGCGGAGGCACGGCGGGCCCCGGAGACGGCGGTGAAGCCGGCCCGGCAGCGATATCGGCGCCGCATGGAGGAAGGCCGGACCAAGCTGCCGGCATCGGCGATCGTGTCGCCGAGAAGCCGCGTGACGCAAAGGCCCGCGAGGCCGAAAGCGTGAACCGCCTCCGTGGCGTCCCGGAGCGGGAGCGTGCTCGTGCAGCTCCGCGGCGCGCAGCTGGAGGAGGCGGAGGCCCACATGGACCTCCGCGAGGCGGCCGTGACCCGTCGCGAGGTGACCGCGGCGGCTCGCGAGGAGGAGCCGAAGTAGCGTGCCGGCCGCGCTTGCCCTTCGGGAGGCTGCGCCGGGCGAGCGGGAGCGGGCCGTCGGAGCGGCCGAGGCGAAGGTGCAGCGCGTCGGCCGATTCCTTGGCCTCCCGGAGGCGGCGCTTAGGGGACGCGAGGGCGCCCTTGCTACCCGGGAGGAGCAGGTCCGGCTTCGTGAGAACGAGGCCGCCGTTCGAAGGAAGCCTTGGAGACGGAGGCGGCCCGTCTCGCTCGGGCCGAGGAGCAGGTCCGCGGCATCGCCGACGGGTTGGCGCACCGCGTCCGTGAGGAGACTCTCGCAGGTGCCCGTAAGGCCTTCGCCGTCGAGCTTAAAGCGATGGAGAAGAGCCGGGACGAGTACCGCCGGCGAGTCGAGCGGTTGGAGGCCCGCTTGAAGAAGTCGGGTCGCGGCTCCTCCGCCGCGGCCCGATGGCGATGATCTCCGGCGGCAGCTCGCGGAGGCGCGGTCCCGGCCTGAGGAATCCGAGCTTCGGCGCGTTGAGCCGAGCGAGCGGGCGACCGAGCTGGCCTCGGCGGCGCGGACGCAGGCGGAGATCGCCGCCGAGGTGCACCGGCGGTTTCGTCGAGCACTATTCGAGGCGGGTCCGCCTCGTCTTCCCGAGCCCCTTGACCGCGGCGCGACCGGGTACGCCTTCGCCATGCGGGGGTGGTTGACTCCCCGAGCAGCCTCGAACACCCGGGTGGCGGAGGTCCCGGAGGAGGAGGGGCGGCAAACCATAGCCGCGGCCCCGGAGGAGGTGCCGGCGAACGCGCCGGTGCCGGTGCCCGGGTTCCCGTTCCTAGCTGTGGTGAACGGCGACGTCCCTCGCGGGTGAGCACGCCGCGGCCAAGGCACGAGCACGCGCCGTCGCCCGTGCCTTTGGCGAAAGCTTCAAGCGGGGCTAAGTTCCCGCTTCCTCCACCTGCGCGTGGCTTGCTCGGCGCCCGTGCCTCGTTTTATTTGTATTGAACCCGTTCTTCCGTGAAAGTTAGAATTTTAAGTTCAAACTTGTCGGTGTTAATGAAAAGCTTAAACTCGTTGTTCCTTCTGCTCGTGCGATTGTCCGCGTGCGTCGTGTAGTCGTAGGCCGTTTGGTGATTCGTAGTTGCGCTTAGAGCGCGATTCGCGGCGCTCGAGCCTCAACCGGACAAAGCGTCGTCCGGCTTCCGACTAAGTCATGGACCTTCCTTGCCCGTCGGAGGAAAGCAAGGTCTTAAACATGCACGACAGCGATCCTGCGAGAAGTAGGAAAAGAAGCGACCGGGCGCTGTTTTGCATTTAAAACATGTCGATACAGGTGCCGTGGCGACCGTGGCCGTGGCGATGAGACTTCCGGGTAGTACCCGGACCATTGGCTACGGAATATTCTAAGGGTAGAATTTCTTTAGATGCTCAATGTTCCAAGCGCTTGGTTCCGGTACCCGTCCTCCGATTCTAGACGAACGGATCCTAGGCGGGTGACGGCAGTGACGAGGAAGGGCCCTTCCCACATGGGAGTTAGCTTATCCTTGCCTTCACGCGTCCGAGCCCGTCGGAGGATAAGATCTCCCGTTTGCAACTCCCGGGCGCACGCGCCGCCGGTGGTAGCGGCGCCAGCCCTGGAGGTACCTCGCGCTCGCAGTAGTACTCGCCGTCTTGCCTCCTCGTGCCGCCGGGTGCTTTGGTCGGCTTCGTCAAATGCGGCGACTCGGGGGCTATTGAACCGGATCTCCGTGGGTAGCACCGCCTCCGCACCGTACACGAGGAAAAAGGCGTTTCGCCCGTGGCTCGACTCGCCGTGGTGCGCAGGGACCAGAGCACGGATTGGATCTCGCTTACCCACTTGGAGCCTTTCTTCTTCAACGGGTCAAATGATCTTGTTTTCAAACCCTTGAGGATTTCTCCGTTGGCGCGTTCGACTTGGCCGTTGCTTTGTGGGTGGGCTCTTGAGGCAAAGCAGATCCGGGTGCCGAGGGAGTCGCAGTATGCTGCGAATGCGTGGCTCGTGAACCGGGTCCCGTTGTCCGTGATAATCCGCCGCGGCACCCCGAATCTTGCAATGACATTCTTCATGAATTTGACCGCTGAGTTTTGGTCTATCTTTGTCACCGCCTCCGCCTCTACCCACTTCGTGAACTTGTCGATGGCCACATATAGCCACCCGTACCCACCCGGGCGATCGGAAATGGCCCTACAATGTCCAGGCCCGAAACCGCGAACGGCCAGGATAAGGGAATTGTTTGAAGGGCTTGAGCGGGCAGGTGCGTCCGCTGGCGTGAAACCGGCATGCCTTGCATTGTTGCACCAGCCTGGTGGCGTCCTGGAGGGCCGTCGGCCGCAGTAACCCCGCCGAAAGGCTTTCCCGACCAGCGTGCGGGGAGCGTGGTGGCTGCCGCACTCGCCCTCGTGGATCTCAACGAGTATGTCGTTGCCTTCTTCCGTCTTTACGCACTTCGCCAGAACACCATTGGCACCGCGCTTGTACAGCCTCGTCATCGACAACAGCGTATCGCTTGGCTTGGCGGGCTAGGCGTTCCGCGTCCGTGTCGTCTTCCGGAAGGATGTCGTCACGCAGGTACCCGAGGATGTCGTCCATCCGGCAGGCGTCCTACGGCTCGTTGGCAAGCGCTTCTTCGCTATTCTGCGTGTGCTGCAGATCCCGCGGGTGCGCCTGCGCTTTGTTGTTGCTCGTCCGGAGCTCGGTCGGCGTCGAGGCCGAAGGGGATGTCGGGATCTCCATGAACGTCCCGGGTGGGATTGGAGCTCGAGTGGAGGCCACCCGGGATAGCTCGTCGGCAATGTGATTGTCGCCCGAGGTACGTGAAGCACCTCGAGGCCGTTGAACTTCTTTTCCATCCGCCCGACCGCCGCAAGGTATGCAGCCATCTCGCGGGTCGTTGCACCGGTACTCCTTGGATACCCGGTTGACAACAAGTTGCGAGTCTCCCTTGGCGAGGAGGCGCGTGACCCCGAGGTCGGCCGCGATCCGCAACCCCGCCAGGAGAGCTTCGTATTCCGCCGTGTTGTTGGTGCACCGGAAGTGTAGCCGGACCGCGTAGCGCAGCTCGTCGCCGGTTGGTGACAGCAGCAAGCACCCTCGCTCCCGCACCGTTGAGGGTGAGGGAACCGTCGAAGAACATCGTCCGGCAGTCGCCAGGTGCGTCGTCATCGCTGCACCCGGTGCTAAGCTCTTCCCGCTCGATCTCCGGGGTGGGCGTCCACTCGCCGATGAACTCGCCTAGAGCCCGGCTCTTGATGATGTGTGTGCCGAGGAAGGACAAGTCGAACTCCCCGGCTCCACGGCCCACTTGGCTACTCGCCCGGCCGCTTCCCCGTTGCGCGAGTATGGTTTCCGGCGGTGCCGTAGTTACCACCCGGACGGGATGGCCTTGAAAGTAGTGCCGTAACTTCCGGGATGCGATAAGTACTGTGTAGAGCATCTTCTCGTACCGTGGGTACCGTGTCTTGGCATCCCGCAGAACTTCACCGATGAAGTACACCGGGCGTTGAATGCGCCGGGTGCGAGGTTCGGATTCCGTAAGGTCGCTCTCGCTCGTCGCGGAGACGGGGCCGGAGCCCCGGTGGTGCGGTGGTGACGCAGTGGTCGTCGTCGAGGGTAGCCGGAGCGGATCCCGCCCCGCCCATAATGCGCGACGTGGTCGGAGCCGGAGCCCCGGGTGGGGTGGGATCAACGCGTCCATCCTTGTCTTTCCTGGCCGTGGTCCCCGCTCGCCCAAATCATGCGACGAGGTCGGAGCCGGAGCCCCGGGTGAAGCCGGGGAGCCACACCGTCCGCAGGAGTCGTTGCGCCGGGGACCGCCCCGGTGCCCCACCCGGCAGGCCGGAGCGGCCGCGTCGCGCGCCATGTCGTGAGTGAGAGCGTCCGCAGCCCCCGGTGCTCCGGCGCTCGCGAGCCGGTTGCGGGCGGAGCCCCGGGTCTGTTTGGCCCGCCGCCTTCGAGCCGTCAAGGCACCCGCGCTTGCCGGTTCGCCGAGAACCGCGAGGCGCTCGCTCCAGCCCGCTCGACCACCAGGGCCGCACCGACCACTTGCGGGTTGGCCGCTATGTACAGGAGCAGTGGTTCACCCGGTTCCGGGCGACTATAACGGGCGCGGAGGACAGGTAGCGCTTGAGGTCTTGCAAGGCTTCATCGGCTTCCCGAGTCCACTCGAATTTGTCCGTCCTCTTCATCGCCTTGAACAGCGGGAGAGCACGTTCGCCTAGGCGTGAAATGAATCGGCCAAGGGCCGCCATGCTCCCGGCCAGGCGTTGCACGTCCTTGAGCCGCCTTGGGGGCGGATTTCTTCGATGGCCCGGATTTTCTCAGGGTTTGCTTCGATCCCGCGGTGCGAGACCAGGAAGCCGAGTAGCTTCCCCGCCGGCACGCCGAAGACGCACTTCTCCGGGTTGAGCTTCACCCGGTTGCGGCGCAGATTGGAGAAGGTCTCCTCTAAGTCGAACAGAGAGACGGTGCCTTGCGGCTCTTAATGACCAAGTCGTCGACATACGCCTCCACGTTCCTCCCGATTTGCGAGTATAGGGTTAAGCGCATGGCTCGTTGGAACGTGGGGCCTACGTTTTTGAGACCGAAAGGCATGCTTACGTAGCAAAGCTCCTCGCGGGAGTCATAAAAGCAGTCTTCTCCTCATCCTCCTTAGCCATACAGATTTGGTGGTACCCGGAGTACGCATCCAACATGCAAAGCGGGTCGCATCCTGCGGTGGAGTCTACTACGGAATCTATCCGAGGCAACGGAAACGGGTCCTTCGGGCAAGCCTTGTTCAGGTCGGTGTAGTCCACGCACATCCGCATCTTGCCGTTGTTCTTGGGCACGACCACTAGGTTGGCGAGCCACGTCGGGTGCGTGACTTCCCGGATGAACTTGGCCTCCGGTAGCCTCTTGACTTCGGCCCGGATGAAGTCCTCGCGCTCGGGGGCTTGGCGCCTCGCCCGCCGCTTCACGGGTCTCGCGGCGGGGTCGACCTTGAGTTGGTGCTCAATCACCCTCTCGGGTATGCCCGGCATGTCCGAAGGATGCCGGGCAAAGATGTCGCTGTTTGCTTGGAGGAATGTGATGAGCGCGAGTTCCTATTTCGGGTCGAGGTCGCCACCGATGGTGGTGGTCTTGTCCTCCGAGCCCCCGAGTGAGATCTTCTTGGTAGACACCTTCCCGGAGCCGAAAGCTTTGCCCGTTTGGGGCCGGATTGCGCAGCGGGCTTCTCCGGAGTGTCGCGCGCTCTCTTCACGCCGGTGTCCTCCTCTCGCTGCCATTTCGGCCGCCAAGATGTCCTCGAGGCAAGCCATCGCCTTGACGGCATCCGCCCTCTCCACGATGACGCCCTTCGGGCCCGGCATCTTCGCCGTGAGGAAGGCGTGATGCGGGACAGCCATGAACCGGTTTATGCCGGGTCTCCCAATGATGGCGTTGTAGGGGAGGCCGATGTCCGCGACGTCGAAGAGGAGCTTCTCCGTGCGGAAATTGTCCCGGTGCCGAAGGTGACCGGGAGCTCAATCCTACCCAAGGGGCGGGAGCTACCCGGAGCACGCCGACAAAAGGGCGCGAGGGCTGCAGCTCGGCACGCGCCCACCGCGAGAGTCGTAGACTTTCGGGGTGATGAGGTTGAGGCTCGCGCCTCCGTCGATGAGGGTGCGCCCCACCTTCTTGTTGCGGATGGTGGGCGACACGACCAGGGGGATCTTCCCCTTGGTGTTGTCCGGGCCCACCATGTCGCTCTTGTCGAAGGTGATGGGAACATCCGCCCACTTTAGCAGGGGAGCCGCGGCCTTGCCCTCGGTGATTGCGAGGAGCTCGCGGCGGAAACGCTTGGCCTCGCCTTTGGACGTGAAGCTCGAGGAGCCCCCGCCGATCACGGCGATGGAGTCGTCCGCGCTCCGGTACGCCTCGACTTCCTCTTTCTCCTCCTCCTTCTCCTTTTCGGCCTTCTCGGCCGCCCGCCGCTCGTCGCGCCGCTTGATGCTCGCCTCGGATGTAACGATACTCCGACCGGTCGTGGTCGTTGGTGCGGTGGAAGTAGCACGCGAAGGTACCCGGGGATTTAGCCGGCGACTTGCCGCACCCGCGGGAGGTGGGCGTCGCGCCCCCGGGGGACGGGCCTCCGCCCGCGGCCACTTCTTCCGCCTTACGCTTGCGCGCGAGGTTCTTCTTCCGCTTCTTGGAGAGGGTGCCCCGGACTTGGGAGAGGAGGTACCCGGGTTGGCCTTCGCCGGCGGGTCGTGCCATGCTTGGGCTTCCGGCGGCGGGCGCACTTGTCGGCCAACCGGAAGAGGTCCGTGACCGTCTCCGGCCGGTGTACGCCCGGCTCGCCCAGGATATCCTTGTCTCGGACGCCATGGCGAGAAGGCGGAGAGCACCCGGGAGGGGTCGATGCGCGGGATGGTGTTGCGGACTTGACCGAAGTGCTGCATGAACGCTCGTAGCGTCTCGCCCGGCTTCGGACGATGCGGTCCAGGTCGATCCGCTTCCGGACGCTTGGCCGTTCCTTGGAAGTTGGCCATGAACTCCCGGCACGAGCTCTTCCAGAGCCGATGGACTCCGGCGCCGGGTTCATGAACCATGACCGAGCCGAGTCCTTGAGGGCTAGGTGGAAGTAGTTGGCCATGATGTCCTCCGAGCCACCGGCGGCTTTGACGGCGGTGGAGTAGATCTGCAGGAACTCGTCGGGGGAGCGAGTGCCGTCGTACCTTCTCGGAAGATCCGGGCGGAACTTGCCGGGCCACGTGACGTTGCGCGTGCGCTTTGAGAGGGCCGCGCAGCCCCCGAGGAACGAGGGGTCGAGCTCCTTTCTCTTACGCTTGGGGTGGCGCTCGGGGACGTCTCCGCCTCCGGCCGTCGAGGCCGTGGGCGGAGGTGCGCTCACGTTCGCGTCCCCGCTCGCGCGAGCGCTCGATGCCGACGCGTGCATCCTCCCCTCGCGGCGGCGTCTCGCCGAGGTCGTTGCGCAGGTCGCGGTGCCCCGCGCTCGCGGGGAGTGGACGAGAGCGAAGCCGCCGGCGGCGCGCGTCCTTGGCGCGGTTGGCGCGGCGGTTGTTGTCGGTCGGTGGCTGCTGCGGCCGGCGTGACGGTCCCGCTCGGCGCTTGGCTCGCGCCGTATCCAGGAGCTTACCTACTCCGGTGAGCCACTCCCTTGCTTGCTCTCCCCGCCGGCCCGCCGGCGGGTTGTTGAGCATGGTCTTCACGGCGGTAAGGGGTCGTCCCCCTCTTCTTCCGGAAGAGGCGACGCGCAGCTGGCGCGCTCGGACGCGAGCGGCGTGACGGCTTGGGCGTGGCGGTCGGCGCCGCGCCGGCCCTCTCGCTGCATGTTTGGCCGCCGAGGCGCCGGGACGGTTGTCGTGGGCGAGCGGCCCGCGCGACGACGGTCGCGGCGACGGCGCCCTGTGGATGCTCGGCCGGAGACGCTATCCTCCGTCCGCGGCGTGTCCGAGGATCTCTCGTATGGTTGCGTGGAAGTTCCGCTGCGCGAAGCGAAATCTACGATCTTCCCTTTCCTGGCGCGCCAAATGTCGGTGTGTGAGTACACCTCCAAATGGGGGCCTGCTAAGGCTCCCTTAGGATAGGCTCGGGGAAGAACGGATTTGCTCGCGCGTTAGCGCAGATGATTCAAGTGAGTAAGAATACGGAGAGTTATCCAGGTTCGGGCCGCACCGGGTGCGTGATACCCTACGTCCCGCTGGTGTGTGTATTCGAGTGTCCCCTTCTTTACACCGGAGTCTCTCCCCCTTTTATAGGATAAGGAGAAGATCACTCGTACAAGTACCCGGAGGTACCCGGACACCCGGTGGGGGTCCGGTCCTTCTTGAGATTTCCCGACACGATCCCGACTAAATCCGTTGCGGTCTCTTCTCCTCGGTTCGCGTTCCGAGTCTCTTCCATCCCATTGGACGAGAGCCCTCCCGGCACCGTGGCGGAGCGGCTTCCCGAGGCGCGGCGCACGGGGAAGCCGCGCGCACGTCCCGTCGGGCTGCGGCGTCGCCTCGGGCACTCGAGTGCCGCATTAACTCCGGGTGGTTGGCGCGTCGGAGGAAGCTACCGGGAAGCTTCGTTCCCTCCCCCCGACGCTCCAGCTCCTCCGGTCTTCATGGGCCTTCGTGGGCTTCGTGATCTGGCGGACTTCTTCTCCTGCTGGCGCCGTCTTCGTCCATGGGCTGGAAACGGCCCACGCCCGGTTAGGGGACCCCCGATCCCCCTACACCGACAGTTCCCAACCAACTCAAGCAAGCAAAGGTTTGGCCCTGGCTCATGTACTGCTCAAAGCAAGACGGCACGTGCAAGATGTTCGACCCTCTACGAGCCAAGGAGTACACACTGCGAGTCGAGACATTTGATACCGATGAAGAACGGCTCATCTTCCGATCCTCCAAAGATGGCTGGGTGGTTGTGTCAGCTGGCTCCGAGGATGACGAAATCTTCATCATAAATCCGTTCACCGGAGAAGTAGTAGACGATCTACCAAGCCTGAGGGGAAGATATAGCTTCAATGGCATCTCGTTCTCGTCGACTCCAACATCTCCGGAGTGCGTCTTCTTTGGTGTTAATAGCAATCACACTGGAGAGGTTGTTGGCGTTTGCATATGCAAGCGTGGAGACAACAGTTGGAGAAAGCGGGACTATTGTTCTGAGAGTGGATATCAAACGCCGTTCCCGGTGGCGCTCAACAATCCGGTCTTGTTCTGTGGGAAGTTCTACTGCCTAGGAAGAAAAGGCAACATCTGCGTCTTCGATCCAGGTAGCCAGGACCACAAAACTGCTTGGAAAGTTCTTGAGAAACCAGAACCGGTCCATGCCGAGATGGAAGTCTACGATGACGACCATGAGGGGAGGGAGTTTTGCTACTTGGTTGAGCTGGGAGGGAAACCAATATCAGTATTCATGCGGAACTCGGCCGAGCCACCAAGGGTGTTCAAGCTGGACGAGGAGAAGATGGCGTGGGTCGAAGTGGATGAAATCGGTGGTGCGGCCCTGTTTCTGGATAGGAGGGCATCGTACTCCGTGGCATCGCCAGAAGCCTAGCCGAGTAAATATGAACATTTGAACTTGGCGACAGCAAACAACTAAACACTATCATGTTTGACATGTTCCATTTAAAAGAGATCAGGGGCATGCGGTTCTTTCTGCGTCTGTTTTTTATTGTCCGCATGCTGCTTTTTGGTGGGCTTCTGCCCGGGCTAGGCTGTATTGCTTAGATTCTGTAATTCCTTCATCTCCCACTTAATTAACTGTAGCCCTCCTGCCGGTTTTTTTAGAGAGAGAGAGAGAGAGAGAGCAGCGCAAAGGAGCTGGTTCAGTTGTTGATAAACCAGTGCCACGGCAGCAATGGTTACTCAGCATCACCGCGAAGAAGAACAAAGCAACAAAAATACTTCTAGCTGGCCTGCTCATTACCTTCTCATGGCACATTTGGAAGGAGAGGAATCGACGAATTTTCACCGGCAAGGAACTCTAGCCTACTCAGGTGGCACGCCTAATCAAGGAGGAGTTTTGCAGCTTCAATTGCCTTCAAGAGAATCTTCTACCCTAATTTGCCTGTTGTGCTGTTTTTCTGTCTTTCTCTCTGTTTATTACTGTTTGGTCCGTCTCTTGAACTTGGAACTTTGTATCTGTTCGTTATTTGGTAATTGAAAAGAACAGCAGCGCTCCTGCCATTTATTGGAAAAAAATAAACCAGTGCCACACCATACAAGCACCATACACGTTCATCTCTGTGCATTAGGTACAAGTTTTTGTCTTTGAGGACACACTCTGCTGTCTTGGTAAGAAGGAATACATCTTTTGTTAAATGAATCAGACTAATTGGTGTAAATCGATACTAAGATGCATACACGTTCATCTCTGTGCATTAGGTACTACCCACACACAGTTGAGTGGTTCTTTAACACCGTAGAATGCAGGGCAATACGTCTTGGTCTTCATATCATAGTACGCCGCACGCTTCCCGTCCTCGGAATACCTTGGAAAATAAATCCTGTCGCCGTTCCCAACTCCCGGCGACACCACGCCAAATGATGCCCTGTGATCTACAAACAAAGCTGCCCCGCCAATTTCCTCCACCTCCATCCACGCCATCTTCGTCTCGTCAAGCTTGAACACCAGCGGGGGCTTGTCGGCGTTCTGCATGAACACGGATATCAGACCCTCTCCCAACTCAACCAAGTAGCAAAACTTAGCACCCACATGGTCATCCTCAAAAACATGTAGCTCGGCATAGATTGGCTCGGGCTTGTCAAGAACTCTCCAGGTTTTGTCATTGGGGTTGAAAACAGCCATGTTGCCCTTCCTCCCCAGGCAATAGAATTCCCCGCGGAAATAGACGGGGTTATTGTGCGTTACGGGGAAGGGCTTGGCCTCATGCTTAAATGCAAAGTGACTCCACTCATCCTCCCCGGGCTGCCACGTCTCCATACAGAGAAACTTGCCGCTATCAGAACTGCAGGCGCCGAAGATGGTGCAGTCTGATGATGTGGGCACCGACGAGAAAGTGACGCCATTGTAGCGGTAGCAACTTTCGAGCAACGGCGGCTGCACAATGTCCTTTGTGAAGAATGGGTTTACGATGAAGATGTCATCATCTTCAGTGCCAGCCGACACGACTACCCAGCCGTCTTTGGAGGAGCGGAAGATGTACCGTTCTTCATAAGTATCAAATGTTCCGACTCGTAGGATGTACTTCTTACCACATAGAGGATCAAACATCTTGCATGTCCCGTCTTGCTTGGAGATATGCATGAGCCAAACCGCGGCTTGCTTAATTGGGTTGGGAACCATGCTCCATGACTTGCAAACAGCTGAAAATCTTGCACGATCAACCAGAGATAGGTTGGAAGCAATCTGCTCTAGCAATTCTGGTGGGATATCATGCCATGGAGCCAAAGAGGTGCCATGCTCATCCTCCGCGTTCCTGTCTGCATCATGTGGCAGAATCACCTATGAAAGGGTGTTGATGTGATGAGTTGAACTATTATAATTTTTTTTGAGAAACTACTAGTTGGGTGGAGCATTTATGGTTTTCACTAACCTCATTCTTCGACATAACGGGACTCTGCAAGGCCTGGTGACCATTAAACTCTGTAGCGTGGATGCTGTGTAGTGACATGCAGAAGGGGACATCAGTGAAAACTTACCAGAAAAGTAAAGCTTACTACATTCAAACATATCAAGATTTAAACATATCAAGAGGTGATGAGATCAAGGATCAACTCACCTCTCAGAAACAACCCAGTAGGCTCTAGTGCAAGGCGTTGTAGGTTCAGGGAGAATCTGATGGAAGCTGATCGTCATGTCATCCAAGCAGAATTTGTAGAGCCTCTCGCAGTCGCAACTTGACCACACAAGATAGACGCAGTTGCCCTGCAACTGTCCTACCGCCGTGGTGCACGAAAAGCCGTAGTCACCTGAAATGAGAAAGGCGCAGTCTCCACCGATGCTCTCCACCCTTCTCCATATGAAATCGGAGGAATCGAAACGGTGAAGGACGATCCCGGTAAGAGCGCTGTCATATGGCCGCCCCAAGAACGTGACCCGCACGGAGAAGATGTGACCACAAGACACCACAAGGTTCTTCACGCACGAGCTGTGGAATGCCTCCATGTCTTCCTCGGTGCTATGCAGAATCTGCTTCAGGACCGTGCCGTCAATCACGTCTATCATGACCAGATCACCCGAGAAGGTGGAGGCATAAAGCTTTTCCTCGTAGCTAACAATGTGCCCTGAAATATGGACGCCGTCGTCGTCCTCCAACAGATGGCTCCAGTCTTCGTCACCGGGGCGGCAGTAGAGCAGGAAGTTCAGCTCGGACTCGGGGTGACTCGCCAGCACAACGGTGAAGTTCGCCGGCGAGCCTAGCAGTTCGCACGTTCCTCTATACCCTGACGGCAGCCGCAGCGGCGGCAACGAAATCTTGGATTGCCGGCTCGTAGTGCTCAAGAGGAAGCACTCAGAGCTGGCCTCGTCCAGCATCAGCAGCCAGCCGCCGTTGTACACGCAGCCCATGCAGATTTTGTCGTGCATCTCGGGGATGATCACGTCGTGCAATCTCCGATCTAGCATGTCGATTAAAGTCTGCGCGTGCTTGCGCGTTCCGTGAGATTGGATCAGCCATGGACGCGACGTGAGGCCAGAGGGCAGCTGCGAGGTATTGGCGCACTCCATGAGACCACGATTCAAAGGTCGATCCGTTCCCTGATATATAAAGAGAAGGGCCCCCACTGCATAACAGTAGAAGTCTTGTATGCAGCCAACAGTAGAAGTCCCGATCGCGTAACAGTGTACGGATGTCCGACGCATGAACCAGGTTGCTCGAGTCGAAACGTGTGGTAGTAGCCTCTGCTGATGAAGAAGGAGTCACCGGCGAGATCGCCGCCGGCGAGCCCGGTGAGGGCCGCACCCATAGAGTGGGAGACGCGAGCCTCGAAGCCGAAGTCAAGGAAGCCTGACCAGTCAATTAGCGACCGCGCGACCAGGGAGACACGCGGCGGGTTGCGAGTGATGCAGGTGGCAAAATCCCCACCGCCAGATCCAGGAGGAGGAGCGGGCAGGGAGAGGGGTGGAGGACGGGATTTGGAGGAGCAGGAAGGGGCAATTGAGGAATTTTTTGGCCAGCTCGGCTTATCCCGTCGCCACCCAACAAAGCTAGGGTTCCAGGAGGAGAAGCGGTGAGAGTCCGGATCCGCCGCAATCTCCGGGAATCAAAATCCTTCGGGCCAAGTGACTGCTTCCCGGTGGGGAAGGATGATAAGTGGCCGGAGGTACCGAGGAATCTGGACTTCGCCAAGGATTGTTGGGGCAAGGGCGTGAAGGAAAGTTTTGCGGAAGTTCGAAGAGGGGAATGGCCGGCGAGAGGAAGAGGAAGGGGGCCACGAGGTGGACAGCATGAAGAAGACCGGGGAGGATGGGGTTGGCAGTTCAACCAGCCACCCCCTTCTACCAACAGCCACCAATGCCACCACCGTAGTTTGGGTATTTTCTTAATCACCCTCGTCCTCCTCCGCAGCAATTCTATAATGAACAGGGCCATGGATTCCGACCAAGGGCAATTGGAGGAAGATCGAGCGGGGGTGGCCAAAAGCCACGTCCGAACAATCGAAGCAAGGGTACCAGGACAGTCGGGAGGCAACCATGAGAATCGAAAGGCAAGCTGGATGCTGGGAACAAGTATTGAGAAGATGCAGAGCTCTAGTAGAGTTGGGAAGATAGATCTGTTTCAATTGTTCGGAATCAGGACACTACAGCTCGAGTGCCCAAAAGTCAAGAGATGTCACATCTGCAAGAGTGAAGCTCATGAAGCAGCAAACTGCCGGAGTGGAAGAAACCAAGAGAGGTTGCTGAATTCTTTGGAAGTGCGAACAGTGGCCTTGGTTTCTTCGAGTGGATGTGGAGGACAGACCAGGAAGACTCAAGAATTGGATGCAATTCGAGAACTGTGCAGTAGTAGGTATAGAAGAAGGTGAGATGAGCAAAGAGGGGCTTATGGAAAGTCCGAGGGAGATTTTTGACAGAGAGTGGGATTGGCAACTGAAGCAATTGGATGACTATAGCTATATCACTAGGTTCCCACCACACAAAAAGCTCAAGGAGATTGTTTATTCTGATATCATATACTTTCCTTTGAGCAAGGATGGGGTCCTAGGCTTCCTGAAGATCCGGGATGGTGAGATTGAGGCTCATGAGAGTCCGACTGAAGTCCGGGTTCAAATCGGAGGGATCCCTCCTAAATGGAGTGATTGGATTACCTTTCAGCAGGTAGCTTCAATTTTGGGTGAGATTGTGGAGATAGACTGGGGATCTCAAGTAGCAAGTTTCTTTGGCTTGATAAGGATCAAAATTGCAGTTAAGGACCCATCCAAGATACCCAAGGAAAGGCTAGTAGCTATGAGGAAAAAGCTCTACTGGCTTAGCTTTAAGGTGGAAGGAGACTTACTGCAGGAGGAAGGGGGAGAGGATGATGACAGGAAAGATGGAACCATGGATGATGACAAACCAGCATATGGAGAAGGAAGGGGTGAGGATATGGATCATGACAAGACTACGCCCAATCGGAAAGAGACAAATAAGGACAGTGGAAATGGGAAACAAGCTAGTGGAGGAGACAAGAGGGGGGTTAAGACAAGTGCTCGGGTGGATAGATTTGTTCAGGTGACAAAGAATGGGAGAACCTAGTACCTAGAGAGCTTAGTAACTTCAATAGTACCAATCTGCTCAAGGATATGGAATTGGTTGCCTCGGACGATGAAATGCTAGGGGAGATTGACAATGAACAAGAGGAGGAAGATATACAAAACATCCCCGAACATATCATCAAAGTGTTCGAGTAAGGACAAGACCAAGGACATGTCAATGGAGATGGTTACACACAGGATGAGCCTCGCTGGGGAGGAAGATGAGTTACCCAAAGAGTGGAATTATGAGGAGGAAGAACAGGGGGGGGGGGATGTGGAGAGTAATGACAAACCTCCAGTAGAGATAAACAAAAAGAAGAAGGAAAATAGAAAGAAGAAAACACCACAACAGGGCTGGGGACCATTGATACCAGAAAGAAGAAGCACAAGACCAAGGACTGGTGATGGAAATATGATGGAGAAGGCTCAAAACTTGAAGAAAAGAACAAACCCGGAAGAGACCAAAGGTAATAACAAACTAAACTCTAACAACTTTAATAATGTTGTTCGGTTAGCCAAGGATGTTGGCCTAAAGCTTGGTAGTAATAAGGACGCCCAAGATAAAATAGTTGATGATATAGTTAAGCTAGTTGATTATAGAGATGAGAACCTGGGGAAAATCTGCCCTCATAAGAACTGTAGTGGGGAAAAAATAGTGGATGAGATAGTTAGTAAGGAAAATAAGAAGGTGCGAGAGAGATGCTCTATGTCAACCTCCTAATCTAGAAGACCATCGGAGGGATGGTGCAGACAATGGGGTCTCAGCAGATGGCTGGACCACAATTGTCGATAGGAAAACTAGAAAAAAGTTTCCAAATGAAAGGATCTTTCTCGGAATGCTAGAGGTCCGAATAAGACCGGTAGAAGCCTATATGTTTGTAGTTTTATTGGTGAAAATGATTTAGACTTTATAGGAATAGTAGAAACCAAAAAAGCTGAGTTTAGTAATAGCTTTTTGAGATCTTTAACTAGACGAAATTTTGAGTGGTCCTATCTACCCGCAGTGGGTTCAGCAGGTGGAATTCTAATAGGTTGTGATGCAAACAAATTCAGCATGATGAATAGCTGTGGTAGAAAGTACACTCTTAGCTGGATGATACTTGAGAAGAAGTCAAACTATAGTTGGAAATTAGTTGTAGTTTATGGTTCCCTTATGAAGAAGGAAAACAGGAGTTCTTAGATGAATTAGAAGAAGTAATGGGTAGTTGGCAGGGACCAACTCTAATAGGAGGTGATTTTAATCTGTCTAGGTTTGCTAGTGATAAGAGCAATGGTAACATTAGTTATAAGTGGGCTGATAGCTTCAATAGTTGGATCAATAAGTGGGCTTTAGTAGAGCTTAACCCTGGCAATAGGAATTATACTTGGGCCAATAACCAGCACAATTTGATTCATGCTAAATTAGATAGGATTTTTGTAACCACCGAGTGGGATGCTGCCTATCCCCTCTCTAGAGTGAAGGCTCTAAATAAAAGGGGTAGTGATCACACCCCCTGTTGATTGATACTGGGGATAACATGTTTTTTGGTAAGAGCAAATTTAGATTTGAGAAGTGGTGGTTAGAAAAAGCTGATTTTGAAGATATTGTCGAGAAAGCTTGGGATTGTCCTTGCAGTGAAACAAATCCAATGGATGTGTGGCAGTTTAGAACTAGAACCTTTAGAAGACTAACAAAAGGATGGGCAGCAAATACTGTGGCTGCCCAAAATAAGAGAAAAAGAGAGATTGCTGAGGAGTATAATAGATTAGATATTCTTTCGGAACAAAATGCTTTAGATAGAGTGGATCTTATTAGGATGAAACAGATTAGTCGATGAGTTGGAGAAACTCTGGACTTTAGATGAGATTAAAATTAGGCAAAGGTCCAGAGAAAAGGATATTAAGGAGGGGGATAGAAACACAGACTTATTTTCAGATCGTGGCTAACTGGAGGAGTAGAAAGAAACAAGTTGATACGCTAATAGGCCCTAACGGCCCCGCAACGAGACAGATGACATGCTTAAGATTGCAGTTGAGTTTTATAAGGATTTATTTAGGAAGGAAAGGAGAGATGACATTAGATTAGGTAGTAATTTTTGGGATGAAGAGGACTATGTAACGGATGAGGAGAATAGGAAGCTTGAGGCCCCTTTCTCTCGAAGAAGAAATAAAAGAGGTCTGTTTTTACTAGTTATGCTGAGGGGGCCCCGTGTCCGGATGGGATTCCTTTCCTTTTTTACCAAAAGTTTTGGGCTATTATTAAGGATGATCTCGTGCAATATGTTTAAAGCCTTATATGAGGGCAACCTCGATTTGTATAGGATTAATTTTGCCATGCTAACTCTAATCCCTAAAGAGGAGGACGCTAGAGAAATCACTACAACAAGCCCCATCAAACCCGACAGTTCTGTACTGTCGGCGAATATATAGAAACTGACGGGAATATATATCTCCAACAGCCCACTGTCGGGAATTCCCTGTCGTAGTTGCTCTGTCGGTAATAAGGGTTTAACCCCGACAGCCATGTTGGGAACCTAGTTTCCCGACAGTGCCCACTATCGGATAAAAAATGTGTCGGATGGATTGAGACTGTTGTCGGAAGGTTTTCTTATGTGACTGTGCTGTCGGAGATAATTTTTTCATTCCCGACAGCCATTTTGCAAATACACAAAAATATGTTACGAGAGCCATGTCAGTGATAAAATTCCTAACAGTGCAACTGTCACGGAAATTTCAAATGAGAACCTGTACTCGAATCTAAAATTATGAAAGCATTGTCGTAAAAGGAGGTATATATTTTTATGTATTTTTTTCTAAATAAATGAAATTGAATCAAAAGAATTTGTCGATCAACATACTATTTAACACAAGGATATGTCAATCAGTTTGGATTGGACCAGATGCAAATATGTCATATCTCAATACACACTTCAAGAATAAAAGTAAATATGAAATCCTGTCCATAAAGAATAAAGAACCAGAGGTGGAAGATCTTTAAGTTCACTACTGTGTAGATAATGACTGAATTTCACCACAATATATGTACAATAAACATATAACTAAAATCCTATCAGAAAAAGATGCCATCATCATTTGCATGCCCATCTCTCATCTGGGTATTGAGATAGTTGCTTGTAGCGGCCCCTTCATTTCCAATGGCACTTCTCGTTGTCTCCACTGGCGGCACATTTCTGGAGTAAGTTTGCATGTATTCCTTCAAAAATAAAACCAGAGATGCAAGCTGTTTAGCCTCTTACACCTTGATAAAGAACGACATGGAAATTAACTATCCATAATATGAAGGTTACATGTTGCGAAGTGTTGAGAGTAGCATGCTGGGGAGCATATCGAAAGTTACTTCCATCCACTCTGTTCAACTCCATATTATCACAGCCATTTCCCATTCCAACCTAGGAACAATGTGGTAGTGTTAAATTTATATGTGAACCACTAAGGCTTATGGAATGCTAATTTGTGCAGTATAAAGACAAGAAAAATATAATACAAATTCACCTGCCGATAAGTGTTTGGAAAAGTTTGTCCAGTAGCATGATTAAAAGAACCGCTTCGATTCATTTGTTGTGACCCAACATCTACAGAATTGTTCTCCATGTTGCCCTTCAAACCAAAAGTAACTTAGTGAGGACAGATAAGTCTAAGATTCTAAAGGTAAAGAAAAAAATCATCAAACCTGTTGATAAATATTATTTGTAGGCTGCTGACAAGATGGACTTCTACCCATATGTGGTAATGTTGCATTTACAGAACTATTTCCCATGGTGTCCTACAAATAAGTATATATTTAACTGCCCACAGTTGGAACATGGGTACTAGTGTGTCCATATAGAGGGATTCAATTTAAAATAAGGATTCCAAAATTTGAGAGAGAACAAGAGCAAGTAGGGTGGACTGAATTCTGATACTTACTGACTCAGAAGGCGTTTGTACAGGGCTCGGGAACAATGAGGCTAAATTGATTTGAGGTAGAGGAGCATTTGCACATCCCTGCCTCATATACTAAAAAACATTGTAGTAGTTGGTTACTAAATTGAGATAGAAATGACACAAAGAAATTTATACAACCATGTGTTACTTGTATATGGATAGAATTACCTGAACCATATCTGCATTAAACTTGTTAAGTGCATCGCAAATTAAGTTGCGGTCCTCTTGGCGTTGTCTTTTGATATCTTGGACCTGCTGAATCAGATCTCTCTCCCTTTGTATGGAACTCTGAGACTGTGAAGGACGAGCATTAGTAGAGAACATCACTTCTGAGCTGTCAATAGCACCATCAGCAATTGCAAACTTCCCATGAGGCTTCCTTCCGGTGTTGTCATACATAACTTGTGCATCAAAAGGAGCCCGAACCCAGTCAACATCCTCTCCATAAACCTGCCTCATGCCCTCACGATAGTTATCCTAAAAAGCAGAAACTGTGTGAGTACATAAATAAATAATATCAAGCTAAATGGTCTTCCATATGTCGCCTCCTGTTCAACACAAATATATATTATGACATTGAGGCATATGTTTAAATTAAAAATGCAATACAGAGGAAGTTGAAGCCTTGGAGGGAATACCAAGCATTGTTGTGTGCGTGTGACAGAGCGTGACCCCCACAGTTCACAGTTTCAGGTCTAGATAGACGTGCATCTCTCTTCATAGCACTCACTGATATGAATTTATCTGAACCCCACCAGTTATAGAGGTCATTCCAAGCATCAATGTTTATCCAACTAAAAGGTACTTGACGATACTCATGTGCACGCAGGTGGATCAGCTTTGCAGCTTCAAATTCAATGATTTCTTCTTCGATCTCTGTTTTGTATGCCATTACTGCATAAATCCTCAGATCGTAGATCGCCTCGGATGCTAGCTTTGTACAACAAGACTCTAGGGTCTTCATCCATTTGTTCTTAAGCTCAGGCTCATTATCGGGCCATTTATATCGTGCCCATATAATAAAAAAAGTATTTAACAAAGCTATATTCAAGAGGTTAATGTGGTCTCTACTGATAACAAAAAACTTGAGGTCATGAACATTACCAGGAAATCAGATCTAACCCTATCAGCACAAGTGTCATCTTGTTGTCCTTTCATACACCAGTGCCGCCATTTTGTGGCAGCAACATTCGATGGCGGTCTTCCTGTAGTGTCATACACAATCTGAGGGTAGTGATGCTTCAGCAACGCACCTAAGATAGTGTTGGGAACACGATCTTTCTTGTTGAAGTTTTGTACACGCCAGTTTCTACATCAATGTGATTTGCCAAAAGTTACCTCACTCGTGCATATAACATAAGAACAATAATGTAAATAATAGGTTATATCCATTTAATTACCTATCACCAGAAGGTATGAGAACAGTTTTTTCAGCATGTGTTGCTGGTGCCGGAGGAATGGTGTTAGCACCACGAGATGTTCTATTATTGCTTCCTGGGTTTTGGTTGTTTTGGCCAACCTGCGTCGAGTTATTGCTGACATCATCATCAAGTTCCTGCGTCGAGAATATGTTTTCCTTTCTCATGCACATTGACGGAGGAAGGTTATAGGGCACAAGAAATACTGGCCAACATGAGTAAGATGCAGCACCAAAGCTAAAAGTAGTAAACCCATCTGTACAGCATATGTGATTTTTAATGAGTATATACGGCAATATGCAAGGTCCTCATGTTACTAATGTCAGTAAAGTGGAAGAAAGTGGGATAACACAGAGATAAATCAAGCATGTAAATATAAAAGCCACTAGAGAAAGAAATAAAGAACAAACATCTGCAAAGCAAATAAATAAATTATATAGCAGCTCCGAATTTGCTTACATGGTGTGCCGTGAACCTCTGACCTTTGAGTGATCAGCTGGACTGGAGTCAACAGATATGTGAAGTGATAATTGCCTGCAATGTAAACTGAAAGTTACAATTCGAACATGGAGGTGTAACAGTACGTGCATATACAAGTTTTTTCTTTCTTTATAAAATTGAAAACAAGGGCCCTAGCTACCATTGCAGATACATCTAGCATCCCAGCAGAAAAGGTAGGACAAACTATGTAATTAGACAGAGTCTGAACCTTTGAAATTTCCCCCAAATTAGACATCGGCGTATCCAATATCACTTCATGTGGGATAATTGTCCCAATTCGATGTTGCAATAATTCAGAAAAAATCCGAAAGAAAAAAAGAAGAGAAATTGATCAAACACTAGAGACACGAACCTCTATTCCAATCTCTCTGCTTGTTGAAGGGCAGCTGAATTTATCCGTGCGATTCCCGTGGATGGGAAACTATGAAGTCAATGTGGCCAACGGCGGAGTTGACAAGAATATAATAATTAGAAGAGGAGTTGACGGGGGTTGTATCCTTTTGAGCCTAGGCGGAAAAGGTTGCGATCCTAAAACCCAGGATTCTTGGCCGCATCTCACGGAGGGAAACAGAGTATTAGTTTTCAGAAAAAAGAGAGAATGGCAGTTAGGATTCCAGATGTAATCCACTAGGGGCACTTCGAGGGAGCGAAACCAGAATATTTTTGGCGGCGACTCGTGAGAAACTAGGAGATAGGGCGCGCCAAAAATCTGAGACTAACAAGCCTGTCGATCTGAAAGAGAGAAAAACTATCCGGACTAGCCTCAGTAGAAAACGAGATCTATCCTGCTGGTAGATTGTACTCCCGTCTAGAAGCTTAACCATCCATGTTCGAACCTCTAGTCAATATTATACTATATAATATTGTTTATTTTACAGTTTAGTCTAATGGTTTACTTATTTAAAACTTTTACTAAATTGTCTTGTAATGAAAATTTAAATTTAGTTATAATTTATCTAATAACACTATTTGCCATTTGAATGGGCATAGCAACTCTATCTGCTTAAATAAAGGCATATACAAAAAAAATATGTTTACAAACCGTTCAAATATATAAAAATTGTTTTAATGAATTTGAAAGCAAACATGTTAGTTTCATAGTTTTATCGCTCGATTCTTCTCGATTTACTCAATAGTTTCTTGTTTTAGAAGAAATCTTCTTAGTTACCCTATTTATCCCTTGGTTCTTACGATTGATTGAAAACCAGTTTTTTCTCAAACCAGGCCGGATTAATTTTCTAGAAAATCATGAAATCCGATGGTTTTTCGTCGGTTTCATAAATTATGATCGCTCCTAATTCGCTGAAGATGCTCTAGGAGATAAGCCCTTTTATTCTTTTCATCACATCCTTAACGGCAGCGTTCCGCCAGACCGAACAAGTTTAATTCAATTTAATTTGTCATAGTTCGATACCCATAACATGTGCGGCACCAAGAAACACATGGTGGCTCCTAAAGGTGAGTAAAGAAAAATCTTGTTGCTTTTGTGGTTGTTCTTTGCACAGTCCATTTTAATTACTTAGGCTAGAAATGTTTTCTAAATTACTGATGTACAATACAGATCGAACTATGTTTTTTTACTCGCTTTGAACATCTAACATACAAGGTTCAATTATCACAATGCTATTGGTTGGATATTTATCGTCTTCGCTTCTATCGGGCATTGCTGCTTGTGTAAGATCCTTATCCTCGTGAAGCTCAATATGACACAATTAAAGTTGAACATACCAACTTATTCTAAATGAATTTTGATCACAATCAAAAAATTAAAATTTAGTTTCCCTCAGTTCGTAAAATAGGAGTGACATTATTGATAATCTAGTAGCTCACTGAGTGGTAGAGTTAACACGTGTGCAGCAGCCATCCTCTTGTGGAATAACTGGGAAAAAAAGGAAAAATAAAACGGCAAATCATTATTCGAGTTACGGGTGGGGATCGATATCCCTTCCTACGGTTGACGAGTACAACACCAGCATCAAACCAACCAGAGTACGACTTGTTTGTGTGCATGCGTACATAGGAAAAATAAAACATATTTACAAATACCTTTTAATATCCAAAAACGAGATATCCTAATGGATCTACTAGAGGGCTGTTAGCTTGCTTGCACTAAAACACCGACAGTACAGTCGTCTTTGGATTTCCTACGATATAACCGGCCACCGTGGCAGCATCAGCGACAGCCATGTTGCCTATTTGACAGTTAATAGGGACAGTGCTCTCGGGAATATTAAATATAACAGGGCTGTTGGGGAGTCATTTATAAATTTACAACAAGGCTGTTGCAGAGTTAAATGGCTGTTGGAGAAAATTGCATCTGTTGTAGTGAATGAAGAAGTTTCGACCAATCAGCCGCCTCAATTGTAGTTTTAAAATTTTCTCCAAATTGATGACTAGTAGGCTAGGTGAGGTTGCTCAGAGACTTGTATCCGAACAACAAAGTGCCTTTATTAAAAATAGGTTCATTCTGGAGAGTGTAGTGATAGCTCATGAATTAGTACATAGTGTCAACAAGTCCGGAGAAGAGGGTGTGATAATAAAACTAGATTACGAAAAAGCGTATGACAGGGTTAATTGGGACTTTCTTTTTGAGGTCTTAGAAACTAGAGGTTTTGGTAGCAACTGGATTGGTTGGATTAGGAAAATAGTGATGGGTGGCTCGGTCGGGGTGAATTTAAATGGAGTAGAGAGTAATTTTTTCAAAACCGGTAAGGGGCTTAGGCAGGGAGACCCTTTGTCTCCTTTACTTTTCAACTTAGTTGGTGATGCACTAACCAAGATGTTGTGTAAGGCTAAAGAAAATGGACAGATTAAAGGTCTCTTGACCGACTTTAAACGAGGGTGGAGTGGTGTCACTGCAGTATGCGAGATGATACCATCATTTTCTCTTCGGTAGAAGAAGATAAGTTGAGGAATTTAAAGTGTTTGTTAACCTTATTTGAGAGAATGTCAGGAATGAGAATCAATTTCCATAAAAGTGAGATTTATCCTCTAAACATAGAAGAGGATAAAGTTCATGAATTATCGCACATTACTTGGTTGCCCCGTGGGTACCCTACCTATGAAGTATCTTGGTATCCCTTTACTTCATAGCAAGCTCGGGAGGGAGGACATACAACCTCCGATAGATAAAATAATCAAAAGAATAGCTGGGTGGAGGGGGAAGTTATTATCATATGCAGGCAGGCTTATTTTGATAAAAACATGCTTAGCAAGTATTCCTGTCTACCTTCTTTCTTTTATTAAACTCCCTAAATGGGCCATTGACCTGATGAATTCTCATATGGCTTATTGCTTATGGAATGACATAGATGGCAATAGGAAATTCCACCTAGTTAAGCGGCACACAGTGTGCATGAGAAAGGAATATGGAGGTATGGGGGTGCCTGATCCGAGGGATTTAAATATTTGTTTGCTAGGTTCTTGGGTAAAACGGTACATCATGAGTGAAAATAAAACCTGGAAGCAGCTCATAGACTTTAAGTACTGAACTGCGGAACCTAACATTTTTAGTCTGTAAGGACAATAGATGCTCCCAATTCGGAAGGGCTTCATGTGGGCTGCAGCAGCAGCCAAGATAGGGTATAGATGGCTAGTAGGAAATGGAAGGAAAGTTAAATTTTGGGAGGATAATTGGTTGGGGTCTTCAAGCCTTGCGATTGCAATACCGGGAGGTGTATACTTTGGTCAATGAGCGAGAATGCTGTCATAGCTGACATTTGGGATGGGGAAAACCTGAGATGTACCTTTAGAAGGACAGTTAATGAGAGAATTATGATTCAATGGCAGGAAATTGTTCAAATTGCCTCTACTCGTACTTAACTAATGAGGAAGATCAATTAATCTGGCAATACAACTCCTCCGGTATATACTCCTCTCAATCACTGTATAAAATAATAAACTTTAGAGGGGTCCAACAAGTGTATATTCCAGCGGTGTGGAAATTGAACATCCCCCGAGAGTGCATATTTTTCTCTCGGCTGCTGTCCAGAAATAAAATCCTGACTAGAGATAATGTGATGAAAAGAAAGCATATTGAGAATTTGACCTGCTTATTCCGTGAGGAACGTGAAACGGTAAATCATTTGTTTTTTGACTGTGTAGTGGCTAAGAGACTGTGGAGAGAGTTCTCTGAAATCTGTGGTACACATATTGGAAAGGACTATGAGTCGAGTAGCAAAATGGTGGCTCAAGTAATAAGAAACATAGAATAGTCAATATGCTTTTTTCTGCTATCATTTGGGGTTTGTGGAAACTGAGAAATGATATGTGCTTTCGGAGCGTAAACTGGAAAGATGTTCCGTCGGTGTGGCAAAGAATACTACCAATGGTGAGGAAATGGAGTCTGCTCTGCTCGACCAAGGACCTGGAGACTCTCACATCTTGGGCTGGGAAGCTGGAGGAGAGAATGAAAAGGCCAGAGAGACTACAATGATGGAAGGTTGGTTAACAGGGACGGAGGACAATAACAAGACTGAGAAGAGGGTCATGAAGGGACCCAAGGATGGGCAAGACGGCAAGGTGACAGAGTTATTGTTTACCATCTGAGCTTGTGATGCTGTAACTTGTTAAGTGAGACTGGTTGTTTCTGTAAGATCTTCCCACCAGAAAGGGTGATGTAATGCGCTTGGAACACAGTACAATATTTTGTCCTGTTTGTTAATGCAATATAGACAGGGGGTTCTTCCCCTTAAACTCTAAAAAATATAAAGAGAAGGGAACGGCGGGGCTGTAGAACTCGACTACAATTCAACCGCAAGCTGGCAGAGTCTGACACCGTTTGAGATTCTACCAAATTGGTTCGATTGTGGCCTTGTGGGTATTTGACGCGACTCTGTCCCTATACATATTTTTAATTGAATTTGTTTTCGGATACTGACACTTCCGATACACTAGTGATACGGAGAAAAGCAATAAAGATTAATTATATTCGAGGATTATGTGTGAAAAAACGCAATTAATCAACAATATCGTATCAGCACGGCACACTATCATATCAGCAATTCAGCAGAATAGAAAGGAAGATCGCCTGAATCTCATATTGGTCAATAACTACGCGCATCATCGATGGCGAATAGAATTGCAATTATTATATAGGGTATATTGAAAAATCGGAAAGGCAATCCGCATCCATTCTGAAAAGGATTCGAAAAAGGAAAACGAAGCTGGGCGCTCAAATCCGCAAGGGATAGCTGTTATCTCATCCGTTTGTTTTCAATCTAGCGGTTCGTGTTCACTATAGTAGCACGTAACACCGGAAGAGACGGTAGCCGCGGCAGAGTCGTCTCCGCTCCGAATGCCGGCTATTTACTTCTGGTTTAGATATGCGTCCCGATGTCCCATCCGCCTTGACGGAAATCAGATCCCAACCACCGTCGTCACCCACAACGCCGGCTGCCGCGCATCTTGAATTGCTCCGTCGAGGTACTGGCCGTTCGGAGCTATTCCCTCGCCGATATTGCTGTGAACGGTCAGTTTATTGAGTGGCTACCCCTTTTTATAGGTGGCTTGTTCGCCGCCGGTCATCGTTGCCTGACACGGCCGTCTGCCGGTGGTTGATGTGGCACGTATTCGCCTTTGTGCTACTGGGTCGTGGCCGGAGATTTTAGCGAAGCTATTCGGAAAGCTGCTCCCAATGGATGCCGTCGCGCTCCGGTCATCTACTTATCCGCTCTAAATCCCAATCCGGTAATTGAATTTGGGGATTTTGTTTGACTTGTGTTTTTGATTGTTTACAGATCAGTAGTTGCGCTGCCCGACGGCCGGATCTAGTAATAAGTGATGCCGGCGCCCTACAGTGGGTATCGTCGGCGGTTTATCTATGCTCTGTTTCTTGAGTCCTGTTTCTTTCCAGCGATCCAATTCGTTTTTCTTGTTCGCCGCCGGTTATTGTCTCCTGCAATGACCGTCTGGCGGTGGTTGATGTGGCCCATGTTCGTTATACTGTGTCATGGCTGAAGATTTTGTCAAATCTTTTGCCTCGTCTTGCCAAGGTTATTTGTGAAAGAGCAGCTCCCGGTGAACGCCGTCACGCTTGGTATGCGCTTATCTTCCCAAGCGTCTGGTAATTGAATTCCCAGGAGGTTTCTTTGACCTGTTTAGTTTTTACAGATCGATAGTTGCGTGGCCCGAAGCCCAGAGCTGACAGTTTGCGAGAAGGTGTCATTGGCAGCGGTTGATCCATGCTCTGTTTCTCTCCAGATATGCTATTCTCCTGAACCTGTTTGAGAAGACTTGAGATTTTGTCAGTTAGCTGAGCCATCACAATATCTCATCGGCGGCCAGCCTAGACTGGAGAAAGGTCGGAGGGAACTATGATCCCCGGGGGAAATATCCAGTGCCTCTGGCCGTTCACAGGTTTCCCCTCCCACTACCAACAGTTTAGACTTAAGATTGAGGTTCTGTGAGCTACAAGCACTCCCCTTTATGTTCACAGGTTGGACATGCTCCTCTATTGGTTTATACAACTCAAGTTCCATTAGTGCGAGGACTTTGTCCATCTGCATCTTGCGGATGTCAGCAGTTCTGAATTCCTGGAAGGTGCTTATCTGCAGAACTCTATAAATTATGAAATGCCAAGGCCTGAGCCTGTCTTTTGGCCGTTGGGGCAGTTAAGGTTAGTCAACTTAATTGGAACCGAAGATGGACGAATGATCAAGAGTAACATGTCACAATAGTTGAATTTGTTTAGCAGTGCATTATTATTATTTTATCATACTTGATATGCATACTGAAACATCTGAAGTTTCTTGTAATGTGCAGGCACACAATCTTATTGGACATGTATTATTTTTTATGGATGTGTTATTCGACGCTATCAATTGCAATCATTGGAGGTATGTTCCACATGTTTTAGTCGTTCACACCACATTCTGTTTAAAACTTCACCTACTGCATGAACGCGTTGTATTGACGCAAGAAAAAAAATCCATATTAATAGGTAGTTTGACTCAATACTAATTTGCAGGTTCATGTGAAAATATTTGACAGGTTTATTTTAATGTTATCTTTGCATGGTTGCACTAAATCGAGCTTGGAATTTAAGACTTGTTTTCTCAGTTATATTGAGGCGTGGGGATATATTTAACTAAATGCTGCTGATAAGCGGATTTTTATTCTCACCTTACATTGTGCTGCTAGGCTAGTGAGCAAGAAATACATTTGTTTCTCTAGCCTCACCAGTAGCTGTTTGATGTTTCTGTGCTTTGGTGAGAAAAGTGATGTATTCTAAAAACCATGGAAACTACATTCTTTCTTTTTTTCTTTTAAAAAAACATGGGACACACCACTCTGGCACCACAAATAATGCAAATTGAATGGTAGCAGTTCGGAGCTTGCCTGTCATCCTGGCAATAGAAAGAGAATCACACAAGACACCCTGCCCAAATGAACTTTGTTGACCCTAAATGAACTTTGATGTATATACCTTTCGAGAAGAGTGATGATATTTCTCATAGATATACATAGAGTTCCAATTATCATATAGCAGAATTATCACATTTATACTGTAAAATATGTTGGTCCAATAGATAAATGGTGCACTTAAACCATGACATGCCGAAACGAACATGTACGGATACACTTTTGTTCATACAACATGGTTTATTAATGAACCTTAATTAGTCATTCACTTGGGTCCTAGACATAGACAGTAAGGTAAATATGCCGTTGTATCCCACCCCTTTGAGGAGCTTTTCAGCCTCATCTTCCTATATCAATGTCTTCTCGGCCTCATCTGTAAAAAAGGCAAAAAAAAAAAAAAATAGTTGAGCCACCAATTGAACTGAACATATCAACACATTAAGAAGTAATAAAAACAGGGATACAAAAGCAAATATGTTGACACACACACACACACTGCCCACTTATCAAAGGTACATGCGCTCCAAAGATAAATTAGACCCTCTTTACAGACTGACTCACTCGGCCACTAGCTAGCTCCTGCTGCTAGCTGAGCTAGTCCTCTAGCCATATTTGAATCTCCTCTTTAGCTGATTGCAGCACTTGCTGCACATTTGGCGAAAAGACATTAAAGCCACAATAATTTTTATCCTTCCAAATCATCTACACTCCAAGAACCATCATTGAGTTTAGAACCTTCTTTTGTTGCGAGGTGACCTGATGATTTTTTTTATCAACCATGCACTTAAGATAGAACCCTCTTCGGAAGGCCAACCTAGCAAACATGGAGGACAAAGTCTGCATAGCCAACCTGGATATGTTCTTCTTCCTGCTCACATAAGTTATTTCTCTGGATGAGGCGTATGCCACTCCGGGCTAAGAGATCCACAGTCAAGCAGCACTTATACGCTGCCGGCCATAGAAAAATTTGGCATTACTTTTTCTAGCCAGGTCTTCAAAACTATGTACCGTAGCTCAAATACAATGGACCCTTGAAAAAAATGCCTTAGGACTGTGTTGTGTATTAACCTGAAGGCTAGAGTATTGAGTGATTTACATCTTGCACTTCTGGTTGGAGCACCATGTCAGACAGCAGGTCCCATCAATCTGTTTTGCATCCACTTATCAAATGAGAAGTTACAACCATTGCCCACCCTGGTCACTAGTGCAGCTGAGAACAAGCTTCAACAGTAGCATGAACTGGCACTTGTAGCCATGCCCAAGTCCAACCATTTCATCTTTGGAACCCACCCTTGTGATTTCAAATCATGGATTCAAGGCCATTCCAATGGATTGTTGTACTTTCGACCATGCTATTAAGCACTAACCGCCATTGGCCTCTTTCATAGCCCTCCATAGAAATCCACCGAAAAAGGCCTATGGTCTATGGAGGGATGTGCTTGACCTGCACTAGCCTTGCTGCCCGGTTCATCAAATCAGCCTTCCAGCTAGGTAATTGTTCAACATTGCGGTCAATAATTGGCTTTGGTTAGCTTCTTGATTGAAAGAAGTGCCAGAGATATTTGAATGGGAAATTCTTCATCTCATGTGGAAAATGCTGCTGGATGATCCGATCGGTTCAGCTTACTGCAGGTTTTGGGCGGCAGCTGCAGAGCAGCCGATCCTAACCTGAATAGAGGCCACATGCACAACCCAATTTTCTTACATTTTTTGCTTTGCAGCCGTTGCTGTTGGCTGCCAAGCTGTACAGATCACACCAAGATTATCTGCTGAACTGATCGGTGTAACACTGCTCTTTTTTTCCAAACAACGAATGAGAGTTGTGTGTCATTTGATCAAGAAGAAGCAAATGTACATGGAGGGGCCCCTAGACCAATGCCAGTATTCACCGGTACAGATACATGCTAGACACTACATACGTGCCATACTGACACAAAATAAACCCTGATAGAATCTGTATTGTTATATATGCGTGACATGGTTTCCTTGACCCTGCATGTCTAGCACATGATCCCAACAGATATCTTCCTTGATCTTATTTCTATAAATCAAGGCTGATTGATATCTGTTCTGGACTATATATTGTAACCCCTGGTTCCATCAATACCAACTGCTATTCGTATGCCTATCTTCTCTAATATGGTATTTCACCATCACAATCCTTGTGACCTAGTTTTCGCTTCTGCCCCTCTGGCCCAGCCACCATCGCCGCCATGACTAAGCCGGTTGACGACTCCACCGTCTCTGCCTCGTTGAGTCTCGCTCTCTCCACAGACTTCGAGAAGAGCTGACTGCTGCCGAGCTCGCCGCCAAGCATGAAGCCGCTGCAGCCGCCAAGAAGGCCTTGATTTATAGTTGACTGCTACCAGTTGAGAAGTTACAACCATTGCCCGCCCTGGTCGCTAGGCCTCAACAGTAGCATGAACTGGCACTTGCAGCCATGCCCAAGTCCAAGCATTCCATTTTTAGAATCCACCCTTGTGATTTCAAATCATGGATTCAAGGCCACTCCAATGGAATGTTGTACTTTTGAGTTTCGACCCATGCTATTAAGCACTAACCGCCATTGGTCTCTTTCATACCCTTCCATAGAAATCCACCCAGAATGCTGTTGATTGGCTTTAAGGCCCATGGAAGGATATGCTTTGACCTGCACAAGCCTTCCTGCCCGGTTCATCAAATCAGCCTTCCAGCATATATTTGTTCAACAATGCGGTCAATAATTGACTTTGGTTATCTTGATTGAAAGAAGTGACAGAGATATTTGAATGGAAAATTCTTCATCTCTCATGGCACATGCTGTTGGATTACCATGGGGGTCCAATCTGTTCAGCTTGCTGCGGCTTTTGGGTGGCAGCTGCACTGGTGACCAGGGTTGTGTATAAGACTGCTGAACTGATTGGTGTAACACCACTTTTTTTTTTCCAAACAACGAATGAGAACTGTGTGTTATTTGATCAATAGAAGAAGCAAATGTACATTGTGGGGGGAGGGGGGGGGTGCGCTATAGTAATGCCAGTATTCATTCGTACAGATAAGACACTAGACATCAGATATGCGCCATACTGACACAGAATCAACCCAATACCCAAACCCGAGATGATCAAATGCCTAGATTCAGCGGCCCAAGCAACAACCTATGCAGCTAGCAAGACCATCCAAACACCATAAGCGACCTCATTTCCAACTGCCTGCCATTGTCATCAAGGGCTATGATCCATCAAAAACACAGTTGAAGATGATCAGGGTGTTTAGGTTCCTTGTCAACTGCCTACGCACCTATTTGGTTGAAGCATGCTGCCGCCTAGATAAGACTTTTTGCAGCAACATGTGCTGCCACTGATCCCAGACCAAGCAAAATGGACTGAAACAAATCTCCCTAGTGAATACACTAGAAACCAACATGCTAAATTGTTTCCTTAGTTTGATCACACAGGGAAGGAGCCTAGATGAGGTAAGTTCTGGTTCTAAATGATCAGCAGTCCAATCCATGCTGACCTAGGACCTCACATGCACATCCACGCTTCCTTAGAGTAGACTTCTGTGTAAGAAAGCCTCCTCACAGGCACATCAGACTCATTTGGCTACTCAATGCTGCCCTGGGACCAAAATATTGAGTATTAATTCGACATCTGGACTGAAAGTGAGCCCCAAATGAAAGAGATTCACTTCCTGTCTTGCAAGGCATGGGCAACTGTTCTCTATCCCCTGGCATGCTCTGGATACTGTACCAAACATGTAAAATATCCAAAACTAGCTGCTGGACCCACTTTGTCATAAGTCCTAAAATCATCATTTTTTTAAAGCTTACAGTACTAACCTACTTTGTCCTAAAATTATCAATTTTTTTTAATCTATGATGATGAACCCTACACTACCAGTAAAATTGACTCTGCAGGTGAAATTGGCTCAATTGACAGGAAGATACTCAATGCTGGTGAAATTGACTCAATCCCAGAATCTATGGTGATGAACCCTACACTACCAGGAAAATTGACTGTGCAGGTGAAATTGGCTCAATTGACAGGAAGATACTCAATGCTGGTGAAATTGACTCAATCCCAGAATTACGTAGACCAACAACGCGATCAACAATGGGCCTATATCACTTTGTCCTACATTATTCATGAAAGAGACCAATAAATTATATTTTTTTTATCTTACTGTATATATCCACATGAGGAAAGAGAATTTTAGCATGGAATACTTGCCTCACGGAGCTTTTCCTTACGCCGCTCGGCCTTCTCCCGTGCACGCACCCAGACGCGGGAACTGCAGCAGTCATGTTCATGTTTGACTCGCCAGGTGGGGAACCATCCATTGCACGATGTACAGGTCACTCCGCACCCGTGCTCCCGCAGCGCTTGGAGCGTTGCGAACGACTTCGTGCAGACGGGGCGAGACAGGGGTGAAGCCATCTACACAGATTGCTCAAAGATTTTAGATTCGTGGAAGCAGTAAAAAAAAACTCAACAGTACAATTTCGGATTTGGGGGATTAAAAGAACAAAAAGGAAAGTCAACAGCATCATAATTTTTCTTGGCCTGGATAGAGGTGGGGGGGGGGGGGGAATCACCTCAAGACAAATGTGAGCGTCGCCGTCCAGAGGAGCGCACCAGACCACCGCCGGCGGAAGGGGAGACAGGCAGAGAGGGAGATTTGCAGAACAACCCTCCCGTTTTTATAGAATTAACTTTGTGCTGAGCTTTTACCTTTGCAGAAAAAGGTTCATGTTTTAACATAATGCACCACACTCCGTATTTTAGTTTAGAAAAATTGCAAATGCTGACGTACATTTATTGAGGTTTTATATATTGTAACTGGTTAATTTGACTCTTCGCAAGCATCTAATATAAATATACACCTTAAATGATCTATTGTAATGAGTAAATTGTAATATAGGATACATCATGATATTTATTTAAATCACTCAAATAACACAATCATCAAGCTTTTTACCATGTACTACGTATAATAAAGCTGTACATTTCTCATGGTCATGGCATTGCATTGTGGTTCGATTTTTTGGTTAGACAAAAATTAGGTGATGCAACATTCATCTAAATGGATATTATGCTAAGTTGAAACACCTGGAAGACTGTTGGAAGCTTAAATTGTGCTAAAATCATAAAGGGGCAATTTTGTCTTTCTCCATGAAACTTACCACTCGTTAACCTATCTAAACGGACTTGTGGTACGAGTGTTGTTCACATTCAAAAATTGATGGTAAAATCATAAAATTTGAAAATTGATGGTTAAAACGCAATTGCATTCTAAAACAATGGTTGTCTTACAATTGCCCCTTCCCTTAAACGGTTTTGACGGGTGGTTTTATATTGTGGTGGGTAGGCTAGAGGCGAGGTCGCTGCAGCGGAAAAGACCTATGTATGTGCTCACCGGTCTCAACGCATAACTCAATAGCCCATTTCCACCTGCACATCACTCCTTGCACCCATTTGCCTCGTGTCTACCACCTCAAATGGAGACCTTGTTGGCCTTGTACTCCACCACCACCTCGTAAGCTCGGGCCTATGTCTCGGTGTTTTTGCTATCAACTAGTAATTTCGTTTGAGATGTGTGTTTTCTTAGGTCGGATGGTTCGTGTCACATCCGGTTTTAATGAATAAAACCGAATACAACTCGTATGCATGTCTAGGATCAAGTTTTCACACACACAAGATAAATTATGATAAAAGAATAATATCTTTATTAATTTAGAAACTTTATTACAATAAGGACCCGTAGGTCTAAAGAAAAAGATTACACCGTAGCGGAATAACTAAGCGTCGACGTCCTTCGACTTCCACGGACAGTCGAAACTATCGAGGACGAGGAGGAAATTCGCCGCCGGTCGGGACACTACCGCTTCGTCGATCATGTGGGGATCTCTTTGTTGTGTGGATACAGGAGGTCGGGTGCTTCGATGATCGTTGTGGTTGCTAAGCGCACAACCAACAGCGAATGGGCCGATCTAAGGGTATTTCGGAGAGGAATATAGGCTGCAGAACTAGAAGGACCTTAGACTAGGCCCGATAAGTAGAGGGACACAAAAGACAACGAAGACGGTAGGACACTTACGAAGGAGTTCCCACGAAGGTGGTCATATTTGTATTACGGTGGCATTATAGGGGGATCCAATCGGTTCATGTGATGGGTTGAGAGGGTATTCATAGACATATGCTCTCACAACCCTAATCGTCACTATCAACCCTAAATTACACTTATGCCCATACCCTTCCTATGCCTATACAAGGGTATTCCGAACATTTATGTACATGTCATATGACTACTAAGTGGGCTAGATTTCTCCTTCATGGCCTTGTTGGGTCCTGATCGGGCCAAATGCTTCCCTCCAAGTGGTCTTCTTGGGATTTGAGGTGGGCTAAGCGCCTCCTTCTTGGGCTTCTTTCCTCTAAATTGGCCCATTGGGTAAGGCGGTGATCTCCCCACAACGAGTAGCCCCTCACGGGTGAGCTCCGCATTCGGCATGACCGAAATCGTGATCCATAAGGATTTCCACCTTACACCCCCCCCCTTTCGGGATCGTCCGGAGGCGCCTTGCCGTCACCGAAGGAGTCTTATCCTACAAAATTACGATGATACAAAGGCAGGGAAACAAAGACAAGCTTACAAGATCATGAGTTAATCGCGTAGAGAAACCAATCCAACCACTTTATTATCATGTATTTGGTCGGTTACACTTGGATCGAAGGAAGCTACCAAAAAGAAAAAGAGATACAATAAGGGGTGGCGCTCAGCAGCCCTTAAGTTGGCCTCGAAAGCCACGACTAGCCCAACTAGAAGGGTTCCCTTCACAAAAGTTGAATCGAGGGTATACCCGCCTTCGAGAGGATGTCGGGGCATCGTCGGAACCGCAAGCCGGTATAACCGTAACAACTCTTTTTGACGGTTCTCCTTTGGAAGCCGTATTCTATGGCTCATGTTGGACAAGAACGGAGGCTTCGCTTGGTTCCGGGGAGGTACTAACATCACGTAAGTCACAACCAGCAAGATCCGTCAGGAGACCTCCGGAACCTTTTCCCGTCGTGGCCATACTACATGACCCGGGCGTCCAAGAATTGAGGCTACGCTGGCGCCTTGCCATCGAACTTCGCCGAATACAGTCCCGTGTACCACTTCCTTGTACAGACTGCATGGGCTCGTATCCTTAGTGAAGTTGTTTGGTAAAGTGTGTTGCACCCCTTTTGAAGTCGATTGGCAAACCGCAAGGCTTATGAAGGCAGCTCTCTTTTATGCCTTCGCAACGCGAGCCGAAAGGTCCAGCTATCCGTTGGCTAGAGCTAAAGGAACAAGTGTGTTAGAGCTTCGGTACGAGTGTGGGTGCCCTCATCCTTTGCTTTTATAGGCCAAACCCGCTTACGTGGCAAAGGAAATCTTATCTAGATAAGGTTACGTGGCACAATCATTGCATTAGAGGATGCCACGTGGACTTCTTATCTACCGGATATCTTGAACCTTATCCATGGACTGCTACGGTGGTCCCTCCCAAGGATCTACAACCGTGGTATCCAAACAAGATGCTATGACGACGCCAAGCAGAGGCTTTCGTCCACGGTGAACGTTGCAATGTTTTCCTTTCTTGCAATGTGGACGCCTTTCCTAAGATACCTCTCTGCGAAGAGAGATTTGAGCCAAAAGATCCATAGAGCAAATGCTTATTGAGTACAACATTCCCTGTTACCGGGAGCTGGATCCATCCGAATGGTAAATCCGAAATGCTTTTTAAACGTATCGCTTCCATTCGGAGGGGCTTCATCCGAAGGTTAAACCTTGTAACAAATGCTCTTGATCACGTTGCTCCCATTTTCTCCGGAGGGACTTCTTCCGAAGGTTAACCCTTGTAATAAATACTCTTGAACTACTCTTGAACGCGTCGCTCTCCTTTTTTTTTCCGGAGAGGGGCTCTACTTTAAAGGAGGCACGTATGGGAAGCACAAAAGACGAGTTGCACGCGTAACCCGATGCGACGCGTTTTGCTAGCCGGGCGCATTAAATCCTTTAATGAGCGCGTCGCGACCCTTGGTGACACACGTCCATCCACGATGAGGTGTGTTGGTTTCGAGGCGACGACATTTATGCCAACCCTAATTTTACCGCCTATATAAGGAGGTGCCGCGGTGAATTGGAGTCCTCACTCTCATTTTCACCGCGCACACGCTTGTTGCTCCGTTGCTCTCGTTGAGTTGTTGCCTCGCTTTGCTAGCCTTCGCTTAGTAGTTTCGCCTTAGCCTCAGCTGTTGCTTCGGAAACCATGGTGAAGCCTCGTGGACCTAACCGCGTGCCTCTTAGCACCGGGAAGCCTTGCAGCTCCTACTTGGGCACAAGCACGGTGACGGAGGCCGAGTTGGATAGGTGGGCCAGCATGCTCGACCCCTTCTTCGCTCGAGAGCGGGCCCACGTGCTACCACCCAATGAGACCACTTCGGTGATTCAACCCGAGCATCCGATCATCTTCGCCAAGCTCTTCAATGGTAGCCTTCGGCTCCCGTGCTCAATCTTCGCCGGGAGGTGTTGGATCTGTTCGGGCTGGAGATCCAACACATCACCCCGAACACCATGATCGGGCTTTCCATCTTCGAATAGGCCTTCCGCATGGAGGGGCGAAGCCAAGTGCTGCGGCCTTCGCTGCTACTCACCGAGCTACCCGTCGGCCACTAAATAGCCCACCGAGCGAAGAGATATGGCTAAGCTACATGTTCATACCCTACGACCACGCGACAATATGGAGCATCTTGTGCTTGTGAAGGCCTACAAGGATCACCGGGGTTCCAGCATGTATCGCAAGTGGTTCTACTACGACAAGGACCCCGACTGCAATCTTCACTCTCCGAGGACCTAGATCAGCTATTTCGGTCATCCGGAGGTGGTTGTGGATGATAGTGTCCAGACCCGTATTACCCTACTACGGAGGATTTGCCCGGAAGGCCTCCATGATTGATTTGTGTGGGGAGTTTTTTGCTGCCGGCATTATGCCTCTTCGTCAGGACCGGGGTTTGTCATTGTTCGAGACCCCACAACCAAGACGCGGACCTTCGACGTAGAGCAACTTCCAAGTAAGGAAATGAAGGACCCTCTCGTTTACCTGCTTATTACTTCATTTACTCGGACTAACTTTTGTTCTTGACCAGATTTCTCTCTCATGGACATCGTGAATGAAGCATACTACTTACTCGGCCCAGTTAAGGCCGAAGAGCTGGCTCGCATGGCCACGTGCGGGCAAACATCCCGTCTAAACCGGGTGTATCACGCTAAGCACCCGGAGGAGGTCCTACCTCCGCGTGTGGTGGCCCCAAAGACACGCAAGTGCAAGGTCAGGGCCTCCGTAGTGGTCTTGGACTGCGAACCTCCCCGGACAATAGAATTCCCTGCGGAAATAAACGGGGTTATCATGCACTGCGGGAAGGGCTCGGCCTCGTGCTTAAATGCAAAGTGACTCCACTCATCCTCCCCGGGCTGCCACGTCTCCATACAGAGAAACTTGCCACTATCAGAACTGTAGGCGCCGAAGATGGTGCAGTCTGATGATGTGGGCACCGACGAGAAAGTGACGCCATTGTAGCGGTAGTAACTTTCGAGCAACGGCGGCTGCACAATGTCCTTTGTGAAGAATGGGTTTATGATGAAGATGTCATCATCTTCAGTGCCAGCCGACACGACTACCCAGCCGTCTTGGAGGAGCGGAAGATGTACCGTTCTTCATAAGTATCAAATGTTCCGACTCATAGGATGTGCTCCTTACCACATAGAGGATCAAACATCTTGCATGTCCCGTCTTGCTTGGAGATATGCATGAGCCAAACCGCGGCTTGCTTAATTGGGTTGGGAACCATGCTCCATGACTTGCAAACAGCTGAAAATCTTGCACGATCAACCAGAGATAGGTTGGAAGCAATCTGCTCTAGCAATTCTGGTGGGATATCATGCCATGGAGGCAGAGAGGTGCCATGCTCATCCTCCGCGTTCTTGTCTGCATCATGTGGCAGAATCACCTATGAAAGGGTGTTGACGTGATGAGTCGAACTATAATAATTTTTTTGAGAGGAACTATTATATTTTTTTTGGAGAAACTACTAGTTGGGTGGAGCATTTATGGTTTTCACTAACCTCATTCTTCGACATAACGGGACTCTGCAAGGCCTGGTGACCATTGAACTCTGTAGCGTTGATGCTGTGTAGTGACATATGTAGAAGGGGACATCAGTGAAAACTTACCAGAAAAGTAAAGCTTACTACATTCAAACATATCAAGAGGTGATGAGATGAAGGATCAACTCACCTCTCAGAAACAACCCAGTAGGCTCTAGTGCAAGGCGTTGTAGGTTCCGGGAGAATCTGATGGAAGCTGATCGTCATGTCATCCAAGCAGAATTTGTAGAGCCTCTCGCAGTCGCAACTTGACCACACAAGATAGACGCAGTTGCCCTGCAACTGTCCTACCGCCGTGGTGCACGAAAAGCCGTAGTCACCTGAAATGAGAAAGGCGCAGTCTCCACCGATGCTCTCCACCCTTCTCCATATGAAATCGGAGGAATCGAAACGGTGAAGGACGATCCCGGTAAGAGCGCTGTCATATGGCCGCCCCAAGAACGTGACCCGCACGGAGAAGATGTGACCACAGGACACCACAAAGTTCCTCACGCACGAGCTGTGGAATGCCTCCATGTCTTCCTCGGTGCTATGCAGAATCTGCTTCTGGACCGTGCCGTCAATCACGTCTATCATGACCAGATCACCCGAGAAGGTGGAGGCATAAAGCTTTTCCTCGTAGCTAACAATGTGCCCTGAAATATGGACGCCGTCGTCGTCCTCCAACAGATTGCTCCACTCTTCGTCACCGGGGCGGCAGTAGAGCAGGAAGTTCAGCTCGGACTCGGGGTGACTCGCCAGCACAACGGTGAAGTTCGCCGGCGAGCCTAGCAGTTCGCACGTTCCTCTGTACCCTGACGGCAGCCGCAGCGGCGGCAACGAAATCTTGGATCGCCGGCTCGTAGTGCTCAAGAGGAAGCACTCAGAGGTGGCCTCATCCAACATCAGCAGCCAACCGCCGTTGTACACGCAGCCCATGCAGATTTTGTCTTGCATCTCGGGGATGATCACGTCGTGCAATCTCCGATCTAGCATGTCGATTAAAGTCTGCGCGTGCTTGCCCGTTCCATGAGCTTGTATCAGCCATGGCCGCGAGGTGAGGCCAGAGGGCAGCTGCGAGGTATTGGCGCACTCCATGGGTGCGGACGTGGGTGGGCCGGTGCAGCACGGCAGCCGAAGAGTGTCGCGGAGAGCAGGCAGCGCCGCAAGTTCCCAGCGCGTGAACAAGGCTTGGGCGTTCAAAAGTATGTGCAGGTCTAAATTGATATTTCCCGGCCTTGATTTTGTTTACAACCTGGATTCGGTGTCCTGGCCATATGAAACCGAATCTTTATCCTGGTCACTGCGTGAGCAACAAGGACTAATCCGCCTCTTTATATCATGTTTGCTACTTTCTATTTGAATAGAATTTTGCATATCCTCCCGTCAGATTTTCGGAACAATCTTATCTTATCTTATATTTACTAATTAAAGTTTCATTTTGAGATCTGCATATTAATCGGTGAAAATGCTAGAAATTCTCACAAAAAGCAAAATATCCGATCATTTAAATAAGCTAGATAAATTAGAACCATTGGATCTAAGATCATAAAAAATACCCACTCATGCCATTACAAAAAATATATATTACTTTACAAAAAAATATTTTAGTTTACACCTAACTATATATAGAAAAAATTAAAATATATGACGCAACAACATCATGTGGTCTGTCTCTATATCTCTCTCAAATAGAACGGAGTTCTGTTTCCAAAAAACAAAAAGAATATTGAAGATTTAATTAGGATACGAGAAAAATCATGCACATGTAGTGTCGGTTGATACGAGAAAAATCATCAAAACTTCTATGTGATATTGCATGAGACGGACTATAAGATTGTTAACGTGTAGCATTGTATCTGTCCTAACTCCTAACGCCATGACGGCCAACAACACTTGGAGTCTGTGCCGACAATGGTCATGCTTTCTACGGATGATGCTCACCCATCAGGAAAGTACCTTTTCCTACCGGTAGTATAATGAAAAAAACTTATTTGTAGTTTTTGAAAAATTATGAATTTCGGTATGCACATAGTTAATATGGTAAAGTATATAAAGTTTAAACTTTAAATTCAATTTCTCTAAACGACACAAAATTAACAAATCATAGAGGGAGATAACAAATTAACTATTTTATCTTTTCCTTTTGATTTTGCTGATGATTTGTTAATTTTATATCTTTTAAATAACGTTAAAACTCAGTGTTCATGTTTTATGTCATATCAACTTCACGTATACCAAATTTCATAAAATTTATTAAATACTCCCTCCGTTCGAAATGTAAGGATTTGTTGACTTTCTCGAGATCATGTTTGACCATTCGTCTTATTAAAAAATCTGTTAAAATTTTATTTGTTTTGTTACAATTTATTTTATTCTTAGATATGTTTTAAGTACATCTTCTTTATTTTTACATTTGCATAAATATTTTAAATAAGACGAATGGTCAAACAAGAAATCGGAAAGTCAATAAATCCTTACATTCTTGGACGGAGGGAGTAATACTTTAGGTATTTATTAGATTTTCTCTTTGATGGATGTCCCATCCGTGGGAAATATTCCGTGTCCCGCATGGAATCGATGTTCTATACACAGCAAAGGAGGACGAAGAGGAAGCAAAGCTCCACAATGGCCCATATGTTGATCTCCAATGGTGAAACGTATCAAGATCACATTCAAAAACTATTGTGCGGTCCAAGTATTGACACTCTGAATCACGTTCAAAAAGTTATTTTGTATGTACACTCAAACTCAATCACGATCAAACAAATCAATAAATCTATCATCCAACATAAAAGGAATTGTCCAGAATTGATGGAACAAAAAAAATACCCATCTAAATCCTTTCATATCTCATTTTGCGATGCAACGCATCTGCGCGGCTTGATATGTTCCTACTAGCACCTACGGATCATGATCCCCTCCCGGGACGGGAGACGGACGGATCATGGAGTCCTATCCCAGCTGTTCCCCCTGACGTACCGCAGCTGCAGCGAGACCTGCCGCTCCATCTGCAGCTGCCTGTAGAAATTGGCGATGAACTCCTCCGCGCGGCGGTCGATGTCGTCGTCCCCTCCCGGCGACGCAGACGCCGAGCCGCCGCTGGACGTCCGCGTCAGCACCTCCGGCGACGCCACGCTGCTGGTCCGCGACACGCTCCTGGTCGTGGCCGTCCCCATGCTGGTGGACCTGGACGTCCTGGACGAGGAGGCCGGCGAGGCGACGAGGCCGCCCTCGGCGGCGTCGAGCAGGCTCGGGCTCCGCAGGTTGAAGCTGAGCGCGCGGCGCGGCGCGCCGCCGCTGCGGGCGATGGAGGAGAGCAGCATCCACCGCGTGGCGCCGAAGGAGAGCAGGAACTGGACCTTCTTGATCGCCGCCCGCAGCGAGCCGAGGATCGACGAGCGCTTCTTCTTGGGCGCCTCCGCGGACGACGACGACGGAGAGACGGGGACCGCCATGGCTGGTCGACGAGGCCTGATTCCTTGTTGACGATGCTTCGGGTGCGCGAGAGTCGTGACCGGCAACGCGAACGGAGAGAGACTGACTGCGAGTTGGGTCGGTGTCGATCGAGGTGGAAAGGTAGAGGCTTTGTCTTGCGTGCAGTCGCGGCGTTTATATCGGCGCGGACGGGGGAACGGTCGCCGTTGCAGGTTGGTCACTGCCGGACGCTACTCGGTTTTAAGAAACTGCAGAGAATAACCTCAAAGAAAAAAAACTGCAGAGAATGTACGGTATCTGTCGGGAAATATACTAGTCGCATACACCTACACGTCGCGTACCGGCACCTATACACGTCGCGTACCGGCAGGCGCGACTGCGTTCGTTCATGCATGTGACTACGTGAGTCGTGACCAGATCAACACTGCAATAATTGCTTACACAAAAAGGAATCGCAAAAACGGGCAACGGCTCCAGGCGGCGACGAAATTATCTTAGCCTCTGGCCGGTCAAACGACAGCTGCTAGCTCATCACACACAGCGAGAGCGAGCGAGCTGCATGCGGCGGCGGCGGCGCGTGGTGTCCGAAACATGCGATCGAGCACGCGAGCCAGTTGGCGGTTGGCCCGGCAGCGTGTGCGCTGGACACGACGACGCGGGGCCAGGTCAAACCGCGTTGCCACTCACGCCACCGCCGCGAGTGCTTGATTAGGCGCCAAGTATCGCCAGCGCCAGCGCCAGCAGCAGCAGGCCCAGGGGGTGTTCTGCTCGGCCACGACGCCGCGCACGGCCGCGAAGAAGTCAAGTCATTCATTGTCTCTTCTCGCGGAAGGAAAAAAAGCGGGGCGGCATCTGCATCTAGGCTGACGCATGGAGGCTTGGAGGCTTTCCTCGCGCTGCCGCCGCCGGATTTGTTCACGTGCGTGCGCGGTATATCCCGAATCCATCGCCATCTCAACCGATCGAAGCCGGGCCGCGACGTCGCCAACGACGACGGAATGCCGGCCGGCTGTCCAATGTATGCACCCGCGAATAGCGGGTCGAATCAATGGTCCGTGGTCAAAACATCACGCTCGTTTTACTAGTGTTTTTTTGCCTGCTTCAACTTCTTCCCGTTCGCTTGTGAAACAAGGACTGATTACTCTAGCCCTCTAGGCGAGGTAACCGGAAGTTCCCCGCTCGATCACAAGGAGCCGTCACCGGCAGCGGCTAGGAGCCGCATTATTTTCCTGAAAGCAAATTTAATGCATCGAGACTCGGTCGAAGCTCCAACACACTAGCTCGTGTGTTTTGTCCATGGAGAAAAAGGAAATGCTTAATAGAATGGCACTGGCAAGTAAGTCTTATCGAGAAAGGAAAAAGAAAAGAGAAAGAAATGCTATTCTGTTATTATACTAAATAAAGAGCAACTTGGAGCACACAAACGAACTGTACGTGGCCCTGGTGTTGAACACTTCAAATATATGCTGTTAATTCAGAGTCGAGACAGACATTGCTATCAATTCAAGGGCGCAGTAGCGTGGAAAGAGCTCGCTGTAAGATAAACACCTGACAGCAACTAGAGGTTTTAAAATGAAGCAACAGCTATGTGTTAACCGATTCAAGGGCGCATGCGTTTTGTTTTCTTGCCTTCTGTTACTAGTGGGATGGGCCTTTCCCTCTTGATTGCACGAGTAGCCTAAAGAATCTAACTGTTTTTAAAAGTATCCTGTATTTTTTTTCTCACTCCGATTCCGATGATGTTGCGAAGTGGCTCTTAAAGATTGCAAATTGAATGTCAAAGTCCAGTTGGATGGTGAGAAATACTCCATCCATCCAAAAAGCTTGGCACATTTCACTTTTGAACATCACGTTTGATTTTCCGTCTTATTCAAAACAATTTTGTAAATATTAATTTATTTTTATAACTTATTTAATTATTGAAGATAATTTAATTATGACATATTTTATTTTAGTAATCACATAACTTTTTAAAATAAGATAAAAAAGTCAAGGTGGTGCTAAAAAGTCAAAAACGTCAAGTTTTTTAGGATAGAGGTAGTACTCCTATCAGGAAAAAAAATCATAGCTCGGAGTCAAGGCTAAAATTCATCTGGCTAAACGGGAAAAATGATGTTATAACATATTTTATTCTTCCTGCAATTCATACAGTAACTTCAGGGCTTAATAATTGAAAGTTGTGGATGAATTACTGAAGATGATGAAAGCTGTCAGCTGTGGGTGAATTACTGAAGACGATGAAAGCTCCAGCTTT
>JAUNZO010001699.1:0-42486 GCA_031894775.1 Chloris gayana
ATAGGGATGGCAATGGGTCGGGTTCAGGAGCGGGTAGAAGAAAAACCCACTCGACAGCAGAGAGGTGTCGGGTTAAATTCCAGACCCGAATCCGAACCTATGGGCTGATTTCCAAACCCGTCCCCGAACCTGTCGGGTTTCGGTGGGTTTCGGGTACCTATCGAGTCTGATATATCACATGTTAAAATAAGTAAATAACAGAACCAAACACATGCATTCAGTAAACAAGTAACAAGCAAACAACACTAATAGGTCTCACAATACCCAAATGTTAAATTCAGCAAACATGTAACAATACAATAGGTTCCACTTCACAATACCCTCTCACAACTCATGGTTCAACTCTTACACAAGTCATAAACAACAGACAGTACATCACAAACAATCAAACATCCTGAGAGTGAAATATTATTACATAAATGAGTAGCAATGTTCTCAGCCACAACACGTAACATGGAATTGCTGATTTTGATTCTCGACTAATCTTCAGTTTCAATCAATCACAGTTGATTCAGCATCATCCTAGCAAGTACAAAACAGAAAATACAAAGAGAATTAGAACATAATCAAAGTACGAAATGAGAATAAAAAGAGAAAATTAGGATAGAATAGAAAATAGTTGAAGATTGTGAGATGGTACCATTTCTTCCTCTTCATCCTCCATACAAGTCATTAGAGCATTAATAAAACAGGATTGATCACCCAACATGTCAGCACGAGACCAAGCTTACATACACATCAAACCTTCAGCTGTTTTTGGAGCAAGTCTACTTCGATGTGGGCTGATAATCCTTCCTCCGGTACTAAAGACCGACTCGGATGTAACTCGTTGTGACAGGAATAGCCATGACATCTCGAGCAATCTTTCTCAAAGTTGGGTACTTGATACCAGACATACTGCCACCAATGAATGATGTTGAGCTCTTGAGTTCTTGGTAGTGTTGGCTCCTCCAAATACAAATCCAATTCAGTTCTAACATAAGTTGAACTCTCCTCCGGTTCTTCGGACAAGAATTTATCAAATAACCCAAAGACTAGGTCATCTCCTTCATTGTCAGCAACACATTTACCACTTGCAGCACCTACACCATCGGTTGTTGCCATGCCTTCCATGGAACCTTGATATTCCACCACAAGATCATACAACAAACCTTTAACTCTAGCCACTTCCTTCTCTATGGCTGAACCATCTTCCCTATAAATGGAGCTGTAAAAAGCTTTCATAAATTTCAACTTATACCTAGGATCCAAGACAGTAGCTATTTCCATGAGACCATGCACATCTGTCCAATACTTCTTAAACTTCTCTTTCATCGGTTTTGACATCTCTTCTACTCTAGGATCATTACTAGTGCTCCATTTCTTAATAGCCAAATAAATACCACAGATTTTAGGGAAAAACAGGTTTGCTGTAACATAATTAGTGCCTGACAATAGCTCGGTTGCATCAAAGAACACCTTCAACCTACCACAAAGCTCCTTAGCAAAATTCCAATCATCGTGCAGTGGTTTAAAAGGAGAACAAAGGCTTTCTTGGCGACCGAGACGATCAAAAACAGTTTGATATTCTAGTGCAGTGCTTAGCATTAGGTAAGTTGAATTCCATCTAGTTTTACAATCTAGAGCTATTCTTTTGTTGTATTTTAGGTGCATCCGGGCTACTGTCCGCTCAAAACGTTCATGTCTTTTTGGAGTGGCACACCAAAAACCAACACTTTCACGAATTCTATCAATGCCTTTTTCCATAACAGCCATTCCATCTTTCACAATTAAATTTATAATATGAGCAGCACAACGCATATGAACCAAAGCACCATTTAGCATAAGAGAGGCAAGGGGCAACTTATCATGCATCTTCTCCATTAGGTTGTCATTTGTAGTACAATTATCGAGAGTCACCGTAGACACCTTCTTCTCAATACTCCAATCTTGCAGCACATCATGAAGGACATCACTAATCACTTCACCAGTGTGTGGAGCTGGCACATATATGAACCTACAACAAAGTTTGAAACAAGATACATAATCAGTTTAATATCACATCAATGGAAAAAAACGCAGCAAACAAAACTAGTGGAAATTGCATTAATACCTTAGAAGAAAGCTTTTTAGCTTCCAATCATCATCAAGGAAATGAACTGTCACAGCCATATAACCTTTCTTTTGATGATTTGCTGTCCACATATCCGTAGTCACAGCAATTCTAGATTGGCACTTTTGCAAGTAATCCACCAAAGAAAGTTTGTGCACATCGTACATATCCAATATATCTATTTTTATTGTATTTCTGGACACATGTTTAAAAAGGGGTTGCAAGGCCTCACAAAACCTTCTAAAACCAGCATGGTCAACCATGGACAAGGGATACTCATGAACACAAATTATTAGTGCAAGCTCTTTCCTAGCAACTAGCTGATCAAAAACATACTTCTCAACTATTGCTGCCCCATTTTGATCTTTGCATAACTTAAGAGTTGACTGCTCCAATCCCTTTCTAGCTTGGCGAGATCCACAAGAGTTAAGGTGATTCTTTAAGTGACTTGTTCCATCATTACCACGTGCAACCAACCGTTTTTTACACCAATTACATTCAGCTTTATCAATGCCCCCTCTTTCACTTCATCAAATTCAAGCCAAACTTTAGACTTACGCTTCCTCTTTAACCGCACAACAACATCATCTACAATCACTATTGGTACACTATCATTAGATGCATTTCCATCAGGATGAGCTTCACCTTGATTAGTTGCAGCAGGTGATGGAGAGGAGGAAGTAGGGGTAGCAGTAGCTTCAGGACCTCCAGAGGCACCGCCACCAGCAGCAGTAGCAGCATCACTTGATGAAGGTGTTGAGCTGTACCTCCTCGTCGAAGCGGAGGATGGCGTCTGCGTGGAAGGCCTCGGTGGCCGAGCAACCCGAGGACGAGCTCCACCACCTCCGGATGCAGATCTACGGGTCGCCATGCCACCTCGACCGCGAGATGCAGTGAGGAACCACGGCAGCCTGGTCCTGCCGCCTAGGCGTTGCCCTCGCGCACTGCCGGAACCTCGATCCGTGGCTGCCGGTTCGAGGAGCGACGGCCGGTGGCCTGTGGAGACGCGAGCACGGCACGAGCACTGCACGTAGACGGGCGTGGGTGCGACCCATGGGTAATAATTGTGACCCATACCCCGACCCATCGGGTCGGGTACCCGCCGGGTTTCGGGTACCCGGCCCCGAATTGCCATTCCTACCGGCGCACCCAGCGTCTTTTTTAGTCGGTCTTAAAAGGGTCCACTCGTTCCTCCAAATATCTATCTACTGCAAGTAGGTACTCCCTCCATCTCAAAATAAGCGTCGTTATGGGATTCGTGTCGATCAAACTTTCTTAACTTTGACTATATTTATAAAAAATACGAGAAACAGTTATATCTCTAGATAAGTTTACTATGAAAATATATTCAATGTTGTATCTAATGATACTAATTATGTATTATAAATATTAATATTCTTTTGTAAATATTTGATCAAAGTTGAAAGTAGTTGACTCATCGAAAAACGAGAACGACACTTCTTTTGGGATGGAGGAAGTTCAAGCCAAACTTGTGTAATAAAAAGGAAAAACTTCGGACCCGATCTTAACGTTTCCGTCTAACACTGACAACTCGCTTGCTCCAACAAAAACATTTCCTCCGTCTGTCTATGTGGGGTGGTCAACATTTCTTTTACACAACTAACGGTCATTGTCTAACACTTTTTAGAAACAAACAGAAATAGTCATTTATACACATCCTCTCATACCCTACACCTTCGAATGAGTCATAATAATACATTGCTTTCAATAAGAACGTTGCCTACCACTTTGTATCGTTCGACATAAATACAACACTCCTGACTAATAATCCTTTTGTCTGGAAACAAGTATTTCTAAATTAAAATGCTAAATTAGTGGACGTAAGAAAAGTCATATACACCCCTCATTTTACAATAACTCATCAATTTCTCACATATCCGTAACCCTAACAGATTTCATATATCTAGAAATGCTTACATTGTAAGAAAAAAAAATCCTTCAAATCCTTATATTTTGAGACGGAGAAATTATATTTGAATCCAAGTCAATTAGTTCCACTATAAGGAACCTATCTATAACTAACGCTCAGTTCTACTTCTTATCTCAACTTGATTACAAGAATGGTCAGGTCCTTAAAATCGTAAACTTCATATTCATGTATTTAATTATTAGATACGCCATCTATATCTAAATATTTTTAAATATATCCTACCGTGCTTGCTGATTATGCACGCATTTCCATTTGTTTATTGTCACTCTGGTAGTGGCAAATTGGCAATAACGACCTCACCGTCCATGACTACAAAAAATTATACCAGCAGGTCGGCCCCGCACGATCTTGCTCAGCCCAGTCATATGACCGTGTGGCACGGCAAGAAGATGGGCCATGCCGCGCAATCCTATATGGGATAAGGGCTCCTTTGTTTGACTTCTAGATTATGGAATCTGGATTCTATAATCCAAAAACTGAAATAAAGGGTTGGATTTTTATTCTGGATTCTATAATCCGACCATCCAGATTCTATAATCTGGCAATCTAGCAACACCTAAATTTTGCTGGATTATGACATAAATATTTACTGCTTTGCCACATGGCTCACTATAAGTGACTGTAGTTGGATTGTGAAATCCAGACAGGACAAACATCCCTCAGATTTTAAGATTTAAATTTTTACAATCCTAGATTCCACGATCTACAACTCATAATCTAAAATCCACAATCTAAAGCTGAAACAAATGGGGCCTAAGCTGTGCTAGTCCCATATCTCAAAATCTATTTTCCATGTGTATGAACGTTTGTAATTCAATTTTTCTCCATCTTCATCTCTCCGTCTCCTCTCCATCTCCATCTCCATCTTCAACCCTAAATTCACGAGTCAAAACTTTCCTACGAGTCATCCACCTAATTACACCCAATTAGCCTAAACAGTCATTAAATAGCCTAAATGTACCCAATAATTACACCTAGAAAAACACTTATTACACATCCAAGGGCCCACAATAGATTCGACCGCTACAAATGTTGCGATCAACCCATGGTAGTACGACATCTCCTCCGCAGCGAATCCCATCGCATAGACACCTCCTTTGATATGAAAAAAAAACCACATCATCGACACCAGCTATCAGCGGGAACCTCTATAGTGTTGCCAAATCCCGAGCATTGAGTAGAATGCCCCCGACACTATATTTGACAAGGTTATTGTTGCTTGATTTACGTACTATTTCTTCAAAGCAGGGCAATACTGATTTTAGCCAAGACCCACGTCACCGTCCCAAGCTCGATGTCCAACAGTTGAAAGAATTGTATGAATGTTGGATCGACTTGCCTTATGATATTTCAAAATCTACCCGAAAGTCGCCTAGGGGGAGGGGGTGAATAGGCGATAATCCCGAAAATCACTTAATTTAACAAATTAGACACGTAGGAAAGATTTGTCCGACTCAATGTCCGACTATAGTAGGACAAAGTCCGACTCGAACAAATATCCGACTAGAGTAGGACAAAGTCCGACCGCCTCGTGCGGAAGGTAGATCGGCAGCCAAGTTGGACAAATCCACGGGTAATAAACAACAAGCAAGCAGCTAGCAACACAAGAAAGCTAGAGCAACAAGGGCACAAACAAGCAAACCACCTATACAAGTTAATCTAGGAATTTAAGCTAGAACAACCTAGAGCTATAGCACACAAATTGCAAGAAACTAAAGAGAGACAAGGAGACACGCGATTTTCACCGAAGTTCAGCTCCACCAAGAAGCCTACGTCTCCGTTGAGGAGTCCACCAAGGACCGGGTTGCTCTCAACCCTAAACCTCTTCAAGCCACCACAAAGGTCGGCTTAAAACCCACTAAAACAAAGCTCCACGAAGGGAGGGGCAATACAAACGACCCGAGTCTCAACCACAAGCTTGGGAGCTCGCCGGGTAACGCCTAACCGTCTAGGGAATGGATCCCTAAGAGTAACAAACACAACAAGCGCCGGCGAGAGAATGAAACAAGTGCTCTTGAGAAGGTGATGAAGCTCAACGAATTCTCCTCAATCTTCTCACAAATCCGCTAAGGATTGGAGTGGGGAATCAAATTGGAAGAGGAGAGGTGCTTGGGTGAGTTTGGGAGTGTGTTTGAGTGTGGGGAGAGTACCAACCGGCCAAATGGGGACGAAGTCCCCTTTATAGCCGGGGCACTCAAAAGAGCCGTTGGGGTCGATCCGACTCGGACTTTGTCCGAGTGAGTCGGACAAAGTCCGACTCAACAAGGTGTTTTTGCTCCGGAGTCCGATCGATAAATCCGACATAAGTCGGATATGTCCGAGTAGAAAAGGGAGTCGGATATTTCCGACGGAGTCGGACATTGTCCGACTCCTAGGGTTTCGGAAGGAGGGCACCGCCTCCGGAGTCCGAGCAGTGTGTCCGAGTGGGTAGGACAAAACTTGAGTCCGACAAAGTCCGACCGAGTCGGATATATCCGACTCCTCGGCGGTGCAGCTCTCCGGAGTCCGACTCCAATATCCGAGTGAGTCGGATAAAGTCCGACTCCTCCCGATTTTCTCAAAGTGGCAAGTTTCCGGAGTCCGACTCAAATGTCCGAGTGACTCGGACATTGTCCGACTCCTGGGAAGTGGAAAAGTGATTTTTGATTTGGGGATGGAATTTTGAGCACTTGAATTCTCACACTTCATACTTGTGTATCCCTCTTGATAGTACGGTGTTTTCTATACTCAAGATATAAATAAAAAGCTTCACATCTTGATCTTGAGCATAATTGGACCATTTTTCAAATCTTGCAAATATGAACGTACTTGGCCACTTCCTTTTTGTGTTTCTTTGCTCTCAATTGAATTTTAAAAATAAACTACGCACAAACTCTTTTGAAACATTAGTCCTATTTAATTGTATTGACATCAATCACTCAAAACCATAATTAGGGGCCTAGATGCACTTTCAATCTCCCCTTTTTGGTGATTGATGACAATACAACTAAAATTCACAATTAATTATAAAAAGAGCTAGAACGAAGAGAGCAAATAGAAGAGAGCTCCCCTAAATGTGTGCATGAGTTGAATTCAATTTTGGTCATTTCAAAACCAAGTGCACATATTTGAGAGAAAAACAAGAGAGCTCCCCTATTTCCATGCATTTGATCCACAAGGCATATAATTAAAAGAAGAGCAACAACAATGCATATGACATGTGAATCACACAAATGCAACTAGAAACGACACAAATAACATTACACAATTCATCATGCATGTAACATAGTTCATCACATAAGAAATTAAAATGAAGTCTTACAAAATAAAAACACACCACATGGTTCATCACAATTCACAAATCCTAGCAACATGTCCATAAATAAAATAAGATACAAGAGCAACTCTCACTTGCTCTACTCATCATGCTTGCTGAATTTTACTACTTCTCCCACTACAAGAAAAACACCCTATAGGCATGCTTTATTTCTAGGCTAGACATGCTTTGTTTCGTATCTATAGAAGTGTAGACACAATTTACTAAAGCGTGTCCGGAGCGTCTCCACACGGGCCGTGTCAGGATGTATAGACATGCTTTCATAAAACGTGTCTCCAAGAGATGAGATGCTTTATAGACTCGGTAGATGCGTATCAACACAACATAGACACGATTTCTTGCATATAGTATCTTTTTTTGTTTGCATATCCAGAAATACATGTACATTTGGTGCAAAATGTAGGAACATACAAACGCTGAAATACAATATTATTATATATAAGATTCATGCTCCATTAATAATTACTAATTTTCTTTGAACATTCATTAAATTTACAAAAAAAATAAATCCAAGAAGTTACAGTGTTGTGACTGCCACAAGCTACTAATAAGAATATGATACTGGCTTCATAAATGAAATGGAAACTAGTGATCGCATCCGTGTTGCAATGAATACAACACAACTATATATCAAATGACTAGTTGTCATCTCCCTCTTCGCTTGCATATGTGCACCAGCGACCAGTGCAAGATTCCATAGGCGGTATATGCAAATACCTATCCATTTGATTATTCACCTGCGAAGTAAAAAAGTTCTCATGAACACAAAAATACTAGTTCACTTCTCTAATAGAATTCCAGATTAACGCATCTTATACGAACGACCATGTATGAGGTGCAAAGATAGTGTGTATAGTCATTTGAAGTCAGTGCGTCTAGTGGATCAATAAGTGTGCGGAAAATCATGAAACATCAGATTTGTATAAGGGAAACATAAGGACAAAAATTATCAGCAATATACGAAAAGGAAAAGAGAATCGAGAAAACTATTTTTGCTAGATCGGTGTCCGGCAGCCATGGCTTGCGGAGGTTGGCACCACACAAATCCACGGGGATGTTCAGGGAAACACGGCCCTTACCTACGCTGCTCAAATTGGGAGACAAATGCCATATTGTTGATCGGCGACATCGAAGGAGACAGACTGCCAATAGATCGAGACGAATTTAGCAACTCGCTCTTAGCGGATCGATCCGAGACCTTTAGAACACGTAAAGATGGAGAGAGTTTCACCTGGTCGGATTGCGGAACTAGACGGGAGAATCACGGCAGTGGAGGCACAGAGTTGAGGTAGGACGCAGCACCCATGGCCGGCTGGAGTGCGGCATGGCGGATGAAAGGATGACCGGTGGCGAGATGGATGCGGCTGCATGCGGAGGCCCGATGGGGGCCGTGGAAGTTAAGATTGGGATTAGGTTTACTATTTTCCAAAATAGTTCTTTAAGTATAATATAAAAAATGAGTTTTGCGGGCAAGGTTAATCGTCATTGACACGCTATTGTACAACGTGTTAAAAAACATCTCTACGTACTCCACGGCTGCTCGGTTAGATACGCTTTAAGAAGCGTCATAAAGCTACCGTGTGTACACCCCTAGTTTCTTATAGTGTCCCCCTTTGGCATCAAAACACCAAAAAGGAAGAAATAGAGGTCTAGTCATCGTCGCCCCAATCCTCATCATCGTCCTCATCATCGTCGTCCTCAACCTCTTCCTCAATATCAGCGGGGCCCTTTCCCTTGGGATCCTCATCATCGGTCACCTCATTTTCCTCTTCTTCCTCTGCCTCATGCTCGGGTGTGTCCACGGGCTCATCCTCCTCATAGTGAAACCTGGTGTGAGTGGAGGTACCGGTGCTAGGGCCTCGTAGGAGCGGTGGTGAAACCTGAACCGAAGAGAAAGGCGGAGGTGGAAAGTAGCCAAAGTAGTAAGACTCATCCGGAGTGAATGAGTCCCATAGGTACTCAACTCGGTGGAGGAACAGGGACTGGCTCGGGAGAGGGGGCTCTTGGAGTAGTGATCCGGAGGTGATCATAAATAACTTTCTGTCTCTCATTGAGCACATTCTAATGCTGCTCAATGTTTTCCATCCGTGCATCCATCCTCCGGCAAATGCTGAAAATACCTTTAAGCATCTTGAAGAGCCCACTCTTGCTCTTCGAGCTAGGACCACGACCACGGGCCCTATCCGGGCGAGGAGCAGTGCTAGTGCTAGGAGGAGCAGCACTACTAGAAGCCGGAGCAGCTGGAGGTACAACCTGTGAGGGGGTCCGAGGAGCATTGGCCGGCATCCTAGGCTGAAGGGGGTGTGCTTGCAGTCCTTGTTGAAAGTCTTCTTGGAGACCCTCTCAATCATGCACATCACAAATGGCGCATACACACAAGCACGCCTAGCATCCATCGATCCATGCCACATCTCACTCGAAGATGAAGTCCCATACATTGAACCGACGCCGAGTAGGCAAGATGTGAAAAAGATCCTTAGCATAAGAGGCAACATGATCTGCATTGCCACCCCTAGGAGAGAGAGTGAGGCGAAGCATCCTGTGCAAGACCACATAGAGAGGCTTGAGACCGTGAGCATAGGGTGGGTTGCATGCATCCTCATCCACATACATATACCTCATGAGCTCGGGGTTTAGAGAATCTAAGTCATGTAAACGGACATCCCTGCTCATTGTATCCCTCAATCCAAGAATGTTAGCAAACCTTGAGAAAGTGCATGAGCTTCTCTCCATCTGTCATCCACAACATCCTCCCCGCAGTCTTGTCAAAATAAACAATGGAGTAGAACCGACACACAGTTCTACACTATCTTCTTATTCCAGTCATACTTGAAGCCCATGATCCCTTTGATTCCATGAAACTCACACATAGCAATGATTTCATCAAATAAGGTTGTGTGCTTCCTTGCCATGTAGTCCCGATCAATGTATTGCATGGGCACTGTGGGCTTGACCTTGCTCTTGTATGCACACATGTACCAATCGATGTGAAAGTGAGACAAAAACCTGTTGTCAATGGTCTCACGATCCATGTTAAACCAATTGATCTCTCTTGCCTCCGTAGCTGCAGATTCCGCACCTTTGATATAGTTGATCATTTGACGTCCCAAGTGCAATCCACCACCACGTTCCTCATCTCCCGGTGGATCTCAGTGGGTTCTTTCTCTTCCCTAGGCTCAACAATGGGAAGGCCGACAGTCCTAGGCCTTCTCCTTTTCTTTCTAGACTCGCCGAGCGTCCTCGGAAAGCTTGGCCCTTTTCTCCGGGTTAGGGTTGGTGGAAGAACGACCCATGCCGACAAAAGAGAATCAAGAAATGGTATAAGATAGATAGCACGGATAGATAAGTTGAGGAAGATCGATGCACAATTTCAGACTTAGAGAATTTTCTGTTGGAGTCGGACATTGTCCGACCGGGTCGGATAATATCCGACTAGTCGGAGAGAGTAGGATATTGTCCGACTCACTCGGACATTGTCCAACTACAACAGGATGTTCACCAAATTTGCTATTCCGCATAGATCTACCGCACATTCCTAGCCATATTGCATCTACAGCATATATAGCATCCTAGGAACAACTTCTATGCATCATCTAGGCGGGGAAACGGAGAAACTCCTAATCCATGGAAGGTGAGCTTAAACCCTAGGTGAGAAGTAGGGATTAGGGAAAAACGTTGAATCCGACGATGGAATCGGATGGAGTCCGAGTAGGAGAAGACTTTCCCCCACAAATTACTCCAAAACACCGAAGGAATAGGGAGATCGTCGGAGGAGCACGTTGGCCGCCGGTTGGGTGAGGAGAGAGAAGACTTTAGTTTGAATGAGGGAGAAGAAGTGAAGGGGTAAGTTGGATTCGGGCTTATAGGGCAGAAATCCCGTGGAGTCGGACTCGGCCGGATAAAGTCCGACCGGGTCGGACAAAGTCCGACTCTCCGAAGAATTTCAGACTTGCTCCAAACGCAGAAAACTTTCTCCAAATTCTTCTTTTCTCTCTTGACCTCAATTAAACTCATGGACATGTGCTAAGGCTTCATAGGATGTAACCAGCCACATTCAATCATTCCAACAATGATTACATCCAAATCCGCATGATCCAAAGATCAAGAACCAGATGATTTTGAAAATCAACACATACAAGATTTTTCAAGAATTTTATTTTTCAAAGCAATTACTCTAATTCACAGCAGATATGCAAGCTTTCAAGCCACATTACTAGAATCAAGGATATTTAGTTCACTCCTTAAATGACAAAAACAGATTTCATCTAGTGGCTTGGTGAAAATATCGGCCAATTGTTCATCGGTTCTCACATGGCTCACCTCAATGTCCCCTTTGATAGAGTGATCTCTCAAGAAATGATGACGAATATCTATATGCTTTATGTGCGAATGCTCAACGGGGTTATTTGCTAGCTTTATGGCACTCTCGTTGTCACATAGGAGTGGAATACGATTCAACTTGTAACCATAATCCCTTAGAGTTTGTCGCATCCATAATAGTTGTGCACAACAACTACCGGCTGCCACATACTCCACTTCGGCTGTGGATAGGGCAACGGAGTTTTGTTTCTTGGATGACCATGACACTAGGGACCTACCCAAGAATTGGCAAGTCCCGGAGGTACTCTTCCTATCAACCTTGTCCCCGGCATAATCCGCATCGGAATAGCCTATAAGGTTGAACTTTGAACCCTTGGGGTACCAAAGTCCTAGGTTGGGTGTGTGCACCAAATATCTCAAGATTCTTTTAACGGCCACCATATGGCACTCCATAGGAGCGGCCTGAAAACGTGCACACATACATACACTAAGCATGATATCGGACCTAGATGCACAAAGATAAAGCAAGGAACCGATCATAGAATGATATACCTTTTGATCAACCGGCTTGTCCTTCTTGGTGAGGTCGAGATGGCCATTTGTGGCCATGGGTGTCTTGCCGGGCTTTGCTTTGTCCATGTCAAACTTCTTCAATATATCTTGAGTGTACTTGGCTTGACATAGGAAAGTGCCCTCCTTGAGTTGCTTTACTTGAAATTCTAGAAAGAATGTCAACTCTCCCATCATAGACATCTCGAACCTCTTGGTCATTATCTTGCTAAACATTTGATTAGTAGAACCAAATATTATGTCGTCGACATAAATTTGGCACACAAAGATATCATTGTCAAAACGCTTTGTGAAGAGCGTTGCATCGGCCTTGCCCATTTCGAAATCCTTTCTCAAGAGGAAATCCCTAAGGCATTCATACCATGCTCTTGGTGTTTGCTTAAGCCAATAGAGCGCATTATGGAGTTTGTAAACATGGTTAGGATACTTGGGGTCTTCAAAGCCCGGTGGTTGCTCCACGTACACTTCTTCCTTGATTGACCCGTTGAGGACTGCACTCTTCACGTCTATTTGGTACAACTTGAAGTTGTGATGAGTGGCAAAGGCAAGTAGTATTCTTATTGATTCAAGCCTTGCCACGGGGACGTAGGTTTCATCAAAATCCAATCATTCTACTTGTGAATATCCTTTTGCCACTAATCTTGCTTTGTTCCTTGTCACAACACGTCTTCATTTTGTTTATTGCGGAACACCCACTTGGTGCCCAGCCTCTTGGCCTTTCTTCCAATTTCCAAACTTCATTTCTTGTGAAGTTGTTCAATTCTTCTTGCATGGCCATCACCCAATCCGAGTCCTCGAGTGCATCTTCTACTCTAAATGGCTCCAAAGAAGAGACAAAAGAGTAAAGTTCATAAAAATTGCAAACACGAGAACGAGTGATTACCCCTTTTCTATGTCTCCAAGGATTTGTTCCATGGGGTGATCACGTTGCATGCTTTGGTGGACTCTTGGGTGTGGTGGATGTGAGCTTGCTTGACCGCCGTCTTATTCAACCTCTTGATCATGCGACATAGGTTCATCATCTTATGCTTGAGCATGATCTTCATTACTCACTTCTTGACCTTGATCAACTTGATCATGATTTGTGCATGGTTGGTCTTGACTTGGAGAAGGAGGTTGATCTTGATCATTTTGTTGCTCTTGCGGTCCGACATCACCAATGGCCATTCTTTTGATTGCTTGTCTAGGAGCCTCAACATCTACATTGTCAATAACAACTTGCTCCCCTTAAGAACCGTTAGATTCATCAAACGTCACATCCCGTGCAACTTCAACATAGCCGGAGGTTTTGTTGAAGACACAACGAGCGTGACAATTTGATTCATACCCAAGCAAGAAACCTTCATCAACTTTAGGGAGAACTTTGAAGCCTTGGGTTTCTTGTTGAGCATGAAGCATTTGCTCCCAAAAACACGAAAATACGAGATGTTATGCTTTTTACCGGTTAGTAGCTCATATGGAGTTTTCCTCAAAAGTCGGTGGAGATACAATCGGTTGGAGGCATGACATACGGTGTTGATTGCTTCGGCGAAAAAGCGATCGGAGGTCTTATACTCATCAAGCATGGTTCTTGCCATCTCTATGAGAGTACGGTTCTTTCTTTCGGCCACTCCGTTTTGTTGAGGGGTGTAGGGTGCCGAAAACTCATACTTGATGCCTTCCTCATCAAAGTACTCTTTAACTTGACTGTTCTTGAACTCAGTACCATTGTCGCTTCTTATGGCCTTGATCTTCACTTCAAATTATTTTATGCTCTTTTCAAGAATGTCTTGAGTACATACTTCACTTCACCTTTATCACACAAAAAGAATACCCACGTGAAGCGATAGTAGTCATCAACAATGATTGCAAGGCTTGTAGCAACCTTCTATTGACATCCAAATCCGGCACCTTTTCTCCAAGTGCCCTCCTCTTGTTCACTATCTTCATCATTCTTTCGTGTGCTTCCTTTGGTCCTTCTTCCGACCTCATGACAAAGTAGTTGAACTCTTCTCTAAGCCCTTCTAGCTTAGATTTCTTCACACTATCAATGCCCTAATGAACTAACTCAAGCTTCAACCAAATTTGATGAACACCCTCTAATCCGGCTATCTTGTCATACTCGGCGGGGCTAAGTGCGGACACAAGAGCACTTGCCGCCGTCACATTGCACCTTACATTGAACAAGTCTTGTGCGGTTGGTTTGCTCCTACATTCCCACAAGAATCCATTTTGAGTGACATTCCTTACATTCCGATGCATGGAATCCAAGTGAAGGAGCATCTTTGTTTTCCAATGATCAATGTCACACCTCTATCCCGAAGGATAGTTAAGTGTGGTACGGATCGCCTTGGGAGATGATTGACGAAGCAACCATACATAGCATCACATTAACAAACATACATGATTTGCACGGTTGCATAATTAAGTCTTGATTATAACATAGAGTTCAAATAAAAGATACATTAGGTTCGAATTTAAGTCTTACATAACCATGATCTTTGTTCGAAAATAAAGTGCGGAAGCGAAAATACACAACTCGACGGTACATAGATAACTTAGATGAACCATGCCGGCCTAGGCCATGGCTCACTCCTCATGGGTCGGAGAGCTAGGAACCCATTCAATGGTCCACTCTTTGGGCTCTTCTCCATCCCAAACAACCTTACCACAACAATCGCAAAACCCGGCTTGCGGGAAACCCGTAAATCAACATGTAGTGGCAAAGCCTCGAGTATCTAACATACTCCGCAAGTCTTACCCGTCAAATTGGTCATCTAAGACCGACTCCTAGATGCATGGGGCTTGACCGGTTTAACTTGGCCTTTTTGCATAAATAGCACCTATGCTAATTAGGTTGGCAATTTTATGACTTAGCCAAATTAATAGGGTTGTTGCAAAAAAAGGAACTTTAGTGACCATGCTAACAATACAAGAGTTTGCAATACAATTTAATATCAATATAAAACAGCAAGCTCTTCAATCTCTTTCCATTACTACACATTGCGGACTGCTCGAATCAAGTGGTACTCATTAACCGAGAGGAAACGGCGATAATTATCGAATTAATAATCCTGCAGGACGAACCCAAATGTACGACATACGCATCATTTAAGAACACGTATGGCCACCGTTCGCGAGTTCATCATAAAGTAAAACACGGGGCCACCGACCCCGAGTACACGTCCCCTTGCGACCGTTCAACAACGCGCCCAAGGCTTAACCCATGTACTTTCCAACGGTCCTCAACCCGTGCAACCACCGTGCCAAACACATCACCTCCGGGTCGGTGAGATATCCGGCTCACTTTACAACTTGCAAGCTACATAGGTTTACCAATCCCCATAAGAAAGGTATGCAAGTGGTACACAACTCAAACTTGTTCGCGGAGCCACAATGGGGTGTTCTCAATTTTAACCCAAAACCATCATGTTCAAGTTTAATCATAATCATAGGTGAGATTCCCCATTCTATCGTTGACTCCATAAACCTAGCATAGCATTTCTATCGGAGATATGACGCCTACTCTACATAGGACATATAGGGATTCATGCACGTGGATTTCCAAACAATTCCTAGAACTTAAATGCACAATCATCATCCTTAATAGAGTGATAAAGAAAGACATTTAAAAATAGTAGGAATACACCGGGGCTTGCCTTGAGAGTGATCGAGGTTAGCACTAGCCTCACAAGCGTTGCGTGTTGCAATCGTCTCTTCCGGCGGGTTCAATTCGGCGTCGTCTCCTAGAGAATGAGATGCAATGCATAAGTAACATGAATACAAGGTCGATAATGATGGCAATGCATACGTGCTATTTGGTAAGGGTGCATATGCATATGTTAATCAAAAGTTTTTGTTTGCTCAAACCCTAGCAATCATGAACATGCCTCTTGTTCTCTTTTAAGGAAATCAATTACATGAACAAGCATAACCCTACTAATACATGAGCAAGGACTAAAACATGGACATGGGTGCTGTGTTTCTTGTAGGTTCAGCACTAAGATTTAGCAAGTTTTTCAAATGCAATTCGAAGAAACTTAGGCTTAAGTGTTTAGCATCACATGCGATGACGATTGCACTTTAAATAAGAATTCGATCTCAAAATTAGCACATGCGTGAAATACATGCAACCCTTTTACTAATCCTGCCATGAAGTGCTAGGGGACATGGTGATTAGTGGAAAATACATAATCATGCAGAAACATAAAACTAATTACACATGTGCTGAAAATGACTTTTTAGGGATTTAGATCTAGGGTTTGCAAAAATAATATTTTAACATGCTCAAAAATTAACATGGGATTTTCTACACATGAACAGTACTAAGAGGAAATTAATTACCAAGTTTCATGCAAAAATAATTTACACAGATTTAATTAAAAATTAAATACAGAGAATGCAAGAAATGCAATAACTTCAAAAATATGGGATGAAATGCAGATCTTCCAGTGCCAAAAATTCATGTATGCCTGGGTGAAGGTTTTGGCCAAGTGGCATCACTTTTAAATTTATAGTTTTAAAGTTATGGCTTAGTTAAGTTTTCAGGGGTTGACTTTTGTCATTTTTGTAAAAATATGAAAACATGCAAATCTGACCAGCTCATGTTACTTTTATGAAAGTACAGGTCTTCTAGTTTCCAAAACATTTTAGTTTGTAATTTTTGGACACTTCAAACGCGAGATATGAATTTTTCAAACTTGAACAAAGTTCGGATCTAATTACGGATTTGCCACCCGGGGAATTTTTAAATGGGGCCGGGCCCGCGTGGCGGGACCTCGCCGGAGGCGGCCCGAGCTCGCCGGCGCTGGCGCCATAGGGCGCTGCGGTGGGTTTGGGAGGACGGGAGGGGGTCCATCCCGCACGGCACGGCGTGGGGAACACGCCCATGGGGAGGCCGGGACACGCGCGGCGGCCGGACGCCGGTGGCCACGGCGCGGCGGACGGGGGCCGACTTCGGCACCGTCGCGCGTGAAGCACAGGGGACGGGGGGGGTTCGCGTTTGGGGCAAAAGCTCCGCCTCACCTTGGGTCACAACGGCGTTGGCTTGGGCGGCGATGAAGAGGACCGGAGGTGGGGGCTCGACGGAGGCCGGCGTCGACGGCGGCGGCGGCAGCACAATTTTTCCCAAAATTCGCGGTGGAGCCTGCACAATAGTGAGTCCCAACGTGAGGGAGGGTGGAGGGCCTGCCTGCGCACCGTATTGAGGGAAAGAGAGGGGACGAGGATGCTTGCCTAGGCGGGAAAGCTTGGGGCGGCGTCCATGGCGGCGGCGGCCCAAACCTTGGCTCGGCGCGTGTGGTGAGGAGGAAGCACTGGTGCGACGAGGTGGGGAGTTTGGCAGGGGTGTGGCGAGACCGTTTGCAGCGCAGAGGGGGCATTCGGGCTTTGTTTAGGGGGGGCGAGAGGGAGGAGCAGGCGGGTCGGGCGGCGCCATTACTCCGGTGTCCGCTCGATTGGGCGCCGGGTACAGGTGGTTGGGAAGGCGCGTTGGGGTGTGGGGAGTGACGGGACGGGGCAGGAGCAGACGCGCGCGTGCCGGGGCAGGCACGGGAGGCGGCGGACTGGCGGGCGCGGCGCCATTGCCCGGCGGTCCCCGTAGCTTAAGGGCGAAATTCAAATTTTGAATCTGAGGTTTGAAGATTTGAACAAATTTCATACTTCCGGTGCTCCAAAATTAGAAATAAAAATATGGGGAGCTCCAGCATGAAGTGCTCTAATTTGCATCTTTTAATTTGAAGTTCTAAAAGTGTCTCCAAAAATTCATACAAAATTCACAAATAGAGGTATTTCAGATTTGAATTTGAATTTTTGGGCATTCAAAACTTTGTTCAAAATTTTTTGTAAAAATGCTGTAAATTCATCTTTTTACATGAGCAATGCAGTGGTGTCAAAATATGTGGGTAGTGTATTTATAATTTTTGCACTTCCCTTAGGGTTTGGTTAGGGTTAGGGTTTTAGTTAGGTTTTTCCCTTTTCTCTTTTTATACTTCTTATTTTTCTTTTGAGTAAGTATTATTAGTGCTTAGCGATCCATTAGTGCTGTGATTAGGGTATTAATTACTTACTTAACCTTAATCGTGACACGGGACGTCACAATCAAAGTATTGACCATCGAAATAGGGAAGTCTTCTAGAGCCGGGTCCAATGTGCTCACCCTTTCCATCACCGTAGGTGTAGGGCGTCTTGTTGTAATGTATTGGCAACACACTAAACACATCTCCATCCTTAGCAATTCCTTTACCACTCTCAATCATCTTATCATTTCTTGCCTTGAGAGTTTCTTCATCCGGTGAGTTCTCATCACCTACTTCGGTGGTTGGTTTTGGTGAAACTTCGCCACTAACGGTTGCATCTTTGCCTTCTTGGAGGTTTGTCATCTTTGATCTTCAAGCGGTGAGGCTTCAACGAAGATACTCGCTCCGATACCAACCGAAAGTCGCCTAGAGGGGGGTGAATAAACGACAATCCTGAAAATCACTTAATTTAACAAATTAGACACGCATGAAAGACTTGTCCGAGTCAATGTCCGACTATAGTAGGACAAAGTCCGACTCGGACAAATATTTGACTAGAGTAGGACAAAGTCCGACCGCCTCGTGCGGAAGGTAAATCGGCAGCCAAGTTGGACAAATCCACGGGTAATAAACAACAAGCAAGCAGCTAGCGACACAAGAAAGCTAGAGCAATAAGGGCACAAGCAAGCAAGCCACCTACACAAGTTAATCTAGGAATTTAAGCAAGAACAACCTAGAGCTATAGCACACAAATTGCAAGAAACTAAAGGGAGACAAGGAGACACGCGATTTTCACCGAAGTTCAGCTCCACCAAGAAACCTACGTCTCCGTTGAGGAGTCCACCAAGGACCGGGTTGCTCTCGACCCTAAACCTCTTCAAGCCACCACAAAGGCCGGCTTAAAATCCACTAAAACAAAGCTCCACGAAGGGAGTGGCAATACAAACGACCCGAGTCTCAACCACAAGCTTGGGAGCTCGTCGGGTAACGCCTAACCGTCTAGGGGATGAATCCGCAAGAGTAACAAACACAACAAGCGCCGACGAGAGAATGAAACAAGTGCTCTTGAGATGGTGATGAAACTCAACGAATTCTACTCAATCTTCTCACAAATCCGCCAAGGATTGGAGTGGGGAATCAAACTGGAAGAGGAGAGGTGCTTGGGAGAGTTTGGGAGTGTGTTTGAGTGTGGGGAGAGTGCCAACCGGCCAAATGGGGACGAAGTCCCCTTTTCTAGCCGGGCACTCAAAAGAGCCGTTGGGCTCGATCCGACTCGGACTTTGTCCGAGTCCGACTCAACAAGGTGTTTTTGCTCCGGAGTCCGGACCGATAAATCCGACATAAGTCGGATATGTCCGAGTAGAAAAGGGAGTCGGATATTGTCCGACGGAGTCGGACAATGTCCGACTCCTAGGGTTTCGGAAGGAGGGCACCGCCTCCGGAGTCCGAGCAGGTGTGTCCGACCGGGTCGGACAAAACTTGAGTCCGACAAAGTCCGACCGAGTCGGATATATCCGACTCCTCGGCGGTGCAGCTCTCTGGAGTCCGACTCCTCCGGATTTTCTCAAAGTGGCAAGTTTCAGAGTCCGACTCAAATGTCCGAGTGACTTGGACATTGTCCGACTCTTGGGAAGTGGAAAAGTGATTTTTGATTTAGGGATGGAATTTTGAGCACTTGAATTCTCACACTTCATACTTGTGTATCCTTCTTGATAGTAAGGTGTTTCCTATACTCAAGACATAAATAAAAAGCTTCACATCTTGATCTTGAGCATAATTGGACCATTTTCCAAATCTTGCAAATATGAACGTACTTGGCCACTTCCTTTTTGTGTTTCTTTGCTCTCAATTGAATTTTAAAAATAAACTGCGCACAAGCTCTTTTGAAACATTAGTCCTTTTTAATTGTATTGACGTCAATCACTCAAAACCATAATTAGGGGCCTAGATGCACTTTCAATCTCCCCTTTTTGGTGATTGATGACAATACAACTAAAATTCACAATTAATTATAAAAAAGAGCTAGAACGAAGAGAGCAAATAGAAGAGAGCTCCCCCTAAATGTGTGCATGAGTAGAATTCAATTTTGGTCATTTCAAAACCAAGTGCACATATTTGAGAGAAAAACAAGAGAGCTCCCCCTATGTCCATGCATTTGATTCACAAGGCATATAATTAAAAGAAGAGCAACAACAAGTGCATATGACATGTGAATCACACAAATGCAACTAGAAACGACACAAATAACATTACACCATTCATCATCCATATAACATAGTTCATCACATAAGAAATTAAAACAAAGTCTTACAAAATAAAAACACACCACATGGTTCATCACAATTCACAAATCCTAGCAACATGTCCATAAATAAAATAAGATACAAGAGCAACTCTTACTTGCTCTACTCATCACGCTTGCTGAATTTTACTACTTCTCCCCTTTGGCATCAAAACACCAAAAAGGAAGAAATAGAGGTCTAGTCATCGTCGCCCCAATCCTCATCATCGTCCTCATCATCGTCGTTCTCAGCCTCTTCCTCAATATCAGCGGGGCCCTTTCCCGTGGGATCCTCATCCTCGGTCTCCTCATTTTCCTCTTCTTCCTCTCGCCTCGAAATTGCAGCTGCCTCATGCTCAGAGTGCGTCCACGGGCTCATCCTCCTCATAGTGAAACCTGGTGTGAGTGGAGGTACCGGTGCTAGGGCCTGTAGGAGCGGTGGTGAAACCTGAACCACTATAAGTAAATGTCTAGTCGTTAGTTATTATCTTTTGATCATATTTTTCTTATATAGAAATATTTGTAGATTCTACCTCCACACTATTATAATGGTCACTTCAAATTGTTCGTAATTGACATTGAGGCTAGAAGTGTCATCAAATTGGACCCAGAGCATATACCAACTTGCTTCCATGGCCTTAATTCAGCTATATACTATTATGAGAAATTGCATTATATTACCAATCATCTACACCTCGACATGGAAAATCTCTAACCGAACCGGAGCGACGATATCTATGTCTCGCGTCAAGTATTACCACCATGTGTTCCCAAAACAGAAGGTTGGTATCTATCTATCTTAATACAACTTAATTCAGATTAGTTGGCCTATATACATGTGATAATAACAATTTATATATTTTCTTGTAGGTGTCTCACAAGGCTATTTGGTTATGAAGTTCATACGTCGGTGTGGTGATGCAAACTTACCACTAACTTACACAATGAGTAGTGTCATTTGGTAGCGTATTTTTTTCATAATTGTGCTAATAATAATGTTTTGACCAAGGTTCATAAACCACATGTGCAGGATGTAAATACAACGAGGACTGGATTTCTGATAAATCTACTCAAGTGTGAGATTAATCAATGTAAAGAGAATATTGCTATGTTCATACAGGAATTTCTATGACGCGTGAGGATTTAGAAGTTTAGAGAGTGAGGTCACAAACTTTATGACATATTTATGTATTCATGACATGTAATGCACTATAATTGTTCATTATTTTCTATCTAATTTTTGCTAATTCATGATATATATGTATTTTGTTGTTGTCACCATGGGCATTGTACTAGTGTAACAAAGATTTGTTGTGCAGCTCTACGAGCTAGTGATACTACAAAAACTATGAAAAGGATTTATTTATAGAAGTTTTCATATCAAAAAGAAAATCTTATACATTTTGTAATAGTCTTTTCTTGAATATACATTATGTAATAGTAAAATTCCAAGTTATATGTGCAATTAACACGCGCGATCGTGATGTAAGAAACGTTGGATAGAAGAACTATAACAAAGTTATCTTCTGTATGACATCCAACCTTTATTGTACGGCAATGTTTGGAATGATGGTACATTTTTGTCTTGAGAGTTATTTTGAAGCGAGGTAGGGATTATATCTAGTTTTTCTGGACGAAAAGAATCAGCTGTACTGTATGATCAATACTCTGTTGTTCACTTTTCATTTTCCGCTGCATGTCGATATGTAAGCGATTACCTAGACCTTGATCCATTCAATGTCTCAATATATATTCTATTAAAACTCTTGCCTTTAATTTTTATTCTTTTTCTTTTTTGCAAAAAAGAGGTTTTGTATATTGTATTCTCCTAGAGAGTCCGTATATATTCATGCATGACAGAGAGACGGATAATATTGTAGGTAAATTGAATTTGTTTTAGATATCTTTTAGTAGTGTGCCTGGGACGGGTAAAAAGCAAATAAGTATTAGGGGCAATGTAGGATAATTTTTTGTAATAGTAGTGTTGGGTAATTTGTGTCATGTTACATTTAATAGATGTTATTTATCAAACAATCAATTCGATGATCAAATGTTTTATTTTTTGCTTTATTTGTGAGAATTTCTAAGATTTTTTTCTCTGATTAATATGGTAGCTTTAAACGAAGTCTATAATTACTTAATAGTATAAGATTTGCAGCATGTGTAATACAGGTTCAAGCAACACGAGTGTCTGGTAAGGCCATAATTGACGAGAGCACAAATGAACATGAAAGATGGCAAAAGCAAGGATGGTTAGCTTGTTTCTAGTTTAATTTAATCCATGGTCAAAAGCGTTAATAATATGTGCATTAACAAATCAAATCGAGTGAGATCTATTAATTAAATGCCAACATGAGGCTTGCAGAATTAGAGAACAAGTGAAAATCACAATAGAACCCAGCCACCTTGATATATGGCGGGTTTGTTACCTTGTCAAATGAGTATGGAAATCAAAGCCATTATATACCCTTTTTTTCTTACTTCATGTGCGTGCTGCCCCTGAGAGCAGAGCACACCTTTTTTTTCGTCTGTCAAAAACAAGTGTCTCAAAAAGAAATCTAGTTTTGCTGGGTCAGATTCACCATTGCGTTATAGGGAGCTCAATTCTAGCAGGAATTTCATGGGGCAATTGCATATTTGACCTCATTTTTCATTCCAATTACACGGTTGACCCTATTTTTTAGGGTTTACACATTTGACCCTCTTTTTTCAAAATGAAAATGCTAGTTGACCCTATTCCGTTAGGAGCAGGTAACGGTGTTAAATTCATGATAAAAAGGCATTTTTACCCTTTGCATTGTTGACATGAATTTTGCTTGAGTTGCATGACCTTAATTTGTTTTGTCTATATAATTATGTCACGATTTTAACAACAATTTGAACATATTATATATTTTTTGATTGAAATTTAGACTTTCATCAATTGAAGGACGGCGAGTCCGTGCTCAAATCCACGCCGCCCCTCCCGATGCTACGTCGCCGCGGGTCCATGCACCAGTCCACGCCGCCCCACGCCGTGCCGAGTCTGCGCCGCCGCGGGTGTCGTACCGGTCCACGCCACCCCATCCTGCGTTCGCTCCGCCGTGGGCGCTGCCTCGGGTCCACGCTGCCTCGAGACCACGCTGCCTCGGGTCCACGCTACCTCGATCCGCACGACCACACCTCGTGTCCGCCCCCGCAGCTGGCACTGCCTGGGGTCTGCGCCGCCCCGGGTCCCCTAATTCACCGTGCCATCGTCTCGTAGAGAGAGAGAGAGAGAGAGAGAGAGAGAGTTGAGGTCTTAGTCAAAACCAGAGGGCAATTCGATCTATTAGCCTGGCCTGCAATTATGCTCTTATTTTTCTGATTTATTTTATTTATCAAAAATGGCTGATCTAACTGACGGCTCAAAAATTAGGTCAGACGGCAGTTTCGTTTTGAAAAAGTAGGGTCAACCATGTAAACCCTAAAAAACGAGGTCAAGCGTGTTATTGAGACTAAAAATAGGGTCAACTATGCAATTGTCCCGATTTCATAGTCAGATTCACCAGGGATATTTTAATTCTTCTCTACAATTTTGTGGACAACTGAAAAAAAAAATCAACTAGGGAAGAACAGAACATGGTTATTTTCTTATAAAAGACTGAAAAAATATTCAAATAGAGAGTCGTACATCATACTGTTAGACTCCTTTATTTTTTTTGCTAGTGCTCCACGACCTCCCACTCAAAACTAAATTTAGAGCGCGACATCACTGAGACAGCACCGCATAGCGCATACCATGAACTAACCGCTGCCGATCTAGTGAATATATAGACACCTTTATTATGCTATTTATTGAAATGGGCGAGATCCATGTGGGTTCAGGCTGTTTAGCTTCCGAGGAGAGCCATGAGGAAGGCCTTGTAGTCGCCGGAGGTTTCCTTGGCAATGGCCTGCTCCAAGGTGCGCGACGACCTCTTCTGGAATGCTTCGCTTATGGCCTTGAGGTCCTTCTCTGCGTGCATCACCACCACCCGGGTCAGGCTCTCCTCGTCGGTCCCCGACTCACGCGTCGCGTGCCTCAGAATCTGCGTTCATTCATATGTCGTCAGAAATGCGAATCACACAAGTTCAAGATCAAAGTACGTGGAAATTTAAATTTTGTTTTCGTTTCAGTGCTTCATATATCTCACCTTGGCGAAGTACTTGTTTGCGTCAACGATGCACCTCACGGTGGTCCGCAGGGCGCGCAGGTATCCAGTGGGATCAGATCCGTGTGGCAGTGCCTGCAGTTAACAAAAATGGAAACAGCCTCTGATCTTTGTGATGGATACTGTAAATAATAATGTAGCGCCTTTTGAACAAGTTCAATTAGACGCGATTACTAGACAATGTGTGGCTGCGTGGAGCCATCTAATTAATTAATTACCTTGGTGATGCTGGTGCCGTGCTCCTCTCTGAAGCAACTGAAGGTGGCGTCGAGTTGCGCCTTGCTCCTGGTGCCCAGGATCCTGATGAGCTCCTCGTGTTGCGCCGCGCCGTTTCTCACCGCCTCACGGACAACCTTGGCCTCCGATTCCGCTAGCTTCGCGTCCACAGCGTCTCCTTCGTACCTGAAGGTGCTCACAAGCGCGAGCAGGAGCTGAAAGAGACAACGACGATCAATAATGGGTGGTCGTTACTTATCATCAGTAAAAAAAAAAAGCTATAAGAATTTGATGTTAGCGGGGAAATGAGCAGTAATATATATCGTCGATGACTAATTAGGCATACGCTGCGAAGATTTCCTGAGCACTGAGCAGCGACGTCTTCTTCAAGGGAGCGCTGGTACAGGACGTGGTAGGCCTTCTTGACGTCTAAGAGCTCAGCGGACGAGTTCGCACACGCGATCTCGACGATGACCGGGTACTCGTCCTGGATGCATTTTGTTGCGGCGTTCGCCATCACGGCCTGCCTCTCCGCCGGGTCCAGCACCCAGTGGCACATCGCATGCTGCATCGATTGGGGACGAACACACAGTACTGTATGTTAGGGTTCGTGGAAGGAGTGGAAGGTTCGTGAAACAGATAGCACAAAGCTAGCTAGTCTCAAGAGTTAGTTGCGATGATGTGCTTATTATTCTCTCTGAATAACATGGTTGATAGAACCTGCCTCAAAATCGCCCGAGAGCTCGGACCGTAGACGCTTGATGGGGCTCTCGTCGTACTTCTGCTCGTACTCCAGCAAGATTTGTTTCCTTTGGTTCGCGTCGCGGTGAGCTAAGATGTTTATAACTGCTTGCTCGTCGGTGCCCCAACCTGAACCACAGAATAGATCCGAAGGTCGTCAGTTTTCCTTGTGTGGCAGAAAATTTGGTTTCAAATTGGGACATTGAAATTTTGGGCCACATTATTAGTATTGAGCAAATACAGTGATGGTAACCTTGGAAGGCCTTCAACAGAGCTGCGGCATCTTCAGCGGGCGAAGGGACAAGCTGGGGAACTCTTATTGTTGCCATGTCTCACATTTCTGTCTTGTCCTCAGCCACCGATTTTGTTTCGTTATTGAGCACTGGCGCGCCGTGGTATTTGTACTTACGACCATGCGCCAATGGCATTGAAATCTCGACCGAAACTGCATGCTAATCTAACGCACTTTTCTTTTTTAATACTACATATATAAAGCTTTTGACTACATGAGTTTCAGAGTTTATTAATTGGGGCATTGAACTGTAATGAGTCTGTTAATCAATGGCACACCGTGGTATTGTTTGTACTTCGTTACCACTGTCAATTGTATTGAAATCTCGACCGAAACTGCATGCTAATTAACTAACGCACTCTTCTTTTTAATACATAGCATGTAAAGCTTTGACAACAAGAATTCAGAGTTTATTGGGGTATATTGAACTATAATCAACTCCTATGGGTTTACAGTTTAGGTTCTCAAAAGTAACAGAGGGAAGAGAGATATTCTGTCAGAAAAGGAAGAGGAAAATAGTTCTATTAAGATTAATTTGCTAATGCCAGTGACTCTTTTTGCAAGCAGAGGAGAAAACGGGTGGAGAACCTTTTTAATGTAGAGAGAGAGAGAGAGAGAGAGAGTAAAGAATGACTAGGATATACTCCGTATAAACGTGCATTTATTTATGTCGTGTGTGAATAAACCAATACCCGTCACTAGCTCACCGAGACTTATATCGGCAATCTGATGTCGATACTCTCAATAGGAGATGTTTGATGTATACATGGGCGAAGCTAGGTGTAGTGAGTGGCGGTGGGTGCAGATGCACCCACAAAATTTTGGGTGTTACTAGTAATTTGTTCGTTTTGACCATATATGCACCCACAGCTAAATAGAGTAGTTTGAATCAATTATGAAGTAGTGTGCACCCCCATTGCTTTTGCTCTAGTTTCGCCATATATATTAGCACTTTTAGTTTAAATTTACTTGAAAAGTATAAATCATGGATACGGACATTACAGAGAGGCAATTAGACATATCTAACTGGATATAGAGGAGAGAATCTTGTTGACTAGGACGGTATATTCGTTTTAGAGGATGAAAATAGAGTACCACGACTGCGGATAGTCTAATCTTGCCTACACTACATTTTTATTTTTGACTTGAATCCTACACTACATTTTCATCTTTGGATTTTGATTCGACATTTTTCATTCGGATATTGGGGATTCTTTTGGTACAGGTTTCAGTTTTGATGCTTGCATGATTAGATTTTAGGAATTTCATAATCCTTCTTTAGATCAAGTTTGGGCTTCAAATCAATGCCTTGACAAATCTTCAGTACGAAGAAACGCCTTTCTCAGCAAGTACGTGACTAAAGCTCTAGGAGGCTCTACTGCCGCTTGCCAGCCTATCAATCTCAGTAAAGTATAATTTATTTCAGGCAAACGAGACTCTGTTGTCTCTCTTAATTTCTTTCTTCTTTCAGGTGCAGATGGAGCTAGAAAAATGTGCTATTATTCGTTAACATTTGTTTCGTTAATAGTGCTTTTGTAAAAGCTTTCCTTCATGCGATGAACACAATCAATGAGAATGATGAAGCAGCACTCCTGTGAAGTGTAGCCTTATTGTGGGGGTTTGCCGGCTGTATAGGCAACTACATTACAATTTCAAATAATTTTGCCACGTGTATTGTACACCGTATGGTAGTAAATTGATTTGTTGAATTGAGATGCTAGAGAATACATTTACTCCACGCTTGAGTTCTCATTAGGTGTGTGCATTTACTAAAGCAGAGATGTATGATTGTTCCTATCAATTCTCACATTAACGAACCTAAATTTGGTAGAGATAGAGTTACATATTGCTGGTGGACTTTGTTGTATCATAAATTGACACTACAAAAATTTATACCCCTTACTGTTAAACTATTAAGCTGTTGTTTCTTACAAATTGAGCCATGCCTTGTTTAAGAATATGGCATGCTCCCCGATTCAGATTCATCAGAATTGCTCTATCAGAGTTTAAATCTAGAAAAAGTGTTGCCCTATATTACTAAATCAGCAGAAGTGGCATGAGATGAGAATGTATATGCTGATAGCTGGTGGAGATCAGATGTTAGATGTGTGCAAAATATTCTGGATAGAATCAAATATAGTCTAGGTGGATCCTTGCATTTCCCTTTTTACAACGCAACTATGAAACTTAATTCAGCAAATTAGAACAAAATGAGATTTCTGATTCTCATAACCGGTACATCATTTTACCACGACAAAACTGTTGCTTTGTACAGAGATCAAGTGAAACAGCCAAATGCATTCTCTTAGTATGATAGGTGGAAAAAAAACTGGTACAGTTTTATGTTCCTTTAATTTCTATCTAGAACCCGTTGTACCTATGCTTATGGCTTCTTATAGATTTGGTCTTTTAGAAAATAAATTAATAACATATGATTGTTTCTTTACATGTCAAGTGCTTGCGCATAGGAACATGTTTGGATTGTACAAGGCCTCTTGCAGAGTAGTGCATTGTCAGTTTGTGTTTTCTACTGTTTGTAATACAAATTGTGATTTTTTGTGCTTTTGTTGTATAATGTTATTTCTGTTGAATCTTATTATTTAATATTTTAGTTTCTCATGGAGTAACAAAGGAATTATTTTTAGTTATATTAGGCCTGAGCGTTGAATACTAGAGAAATCACGTTCTCACAAAACTGAGCTATGTGATTTATAGTTTTATTGTGTTTTCTTAACCTAGCCTAATGCTGATTAATGAGCCCTCCTCGTCTTTGTATAAGTTCTTTGTACCAGAACTGGCGAGCTATACATATGGCAGATCAGTGATTAAAAAACAAGAAAACCCTTGCTATTAACATCCACTTTTTAAACATTGCGTTAAAGATTTTGAATCACCAAGATCGGTTCCTCCCAATTTAAGCTTCAAACTTACAAGTCCTGGAACCTAAAATGGATTTACTTTGAGTTGTGATGTCACACAAGGGAATTCAGAGAGAAACGACCAGCTTGCATGCTTCAAGAAGTGAAGCATGGATCATAGCATTTTGTATAACATCCTGTATCATGAATTCAGAGAGAAACGACCAACTTTCATTCTTCAAGAAGTGAAGCAAGAATCATAGCATTTTGTATAACATATTGTATCATCATGTCTGCCAGTAGAGAATAAATTTCCATCTCAACAAGCCGCGTGGCGGGTCATACTAGTACATAAATAAACAAGAGGAATTTGTGGGGTGAGACGTGAAAACTCGTTGCGATGGGGATGGAACTCACGTCGGCTGGTCGCTCTACGACGCTCCTAGTACCTTAATTTTTTCAGGTGCACTCAGTTTAGCTTCTTGTTCTGTGCATCTGCGTGTTGTCGCCAGGGTACACAAAAAAAACCGATAAAATCGATCTGGTCCGGTACCATTGGTTCTTTGCTTTAAATTATTTTGAACTTTTAAAATTTGAATAAAAATATGTAAAGAACTAGATGAAAACTTACAAATTCTGAAAATAAGCATGTTTGACATGCCAAGAAAATCGAGGAAGAAACATACAAGAAAAATGAAAAATATAAAAGGAAAACATTTTATCTTCTTGGGACTCTTGCGTTTTTGCCCTTGCTCCCATGTCTAATTGTGATTTTACTCTTATTAGGGGTTAAAGTTGTCTTCATTTATTATTGTGATTTTACCCCTATTAGAGGTAAAAATTGTCTTCGTTTTAAAATCACAGCAAAATTACAAACTTGAAAAACGAGGGTAAAACCATAATTGAGTATGAACCAGGGGTAGAAATGTCTTCTTCCACGGAGGTCTCCAATTCCCTATCCGTCAGCTTCTCTCTTCTTTGACTCAAAAAAGAAAAAAAGCTTCTCTCGTCTTCACGAACCTCATCCTTCCAATCCCCTCATTCATTCAAAGAATCAAAAAAAAAAATCCCCTCATTCAATCTCGAGCCAATCCATCGCCACCTTCCTCAATCTCCGGTCAAATCGAGTGGATCCGGCACCTAGGCCCCGGCTAGCCGCGAATGGAGGGCGGTTAGCCGCTAAATCGCGACGGCAAGCCGGACTTCGGGTGCCTCCAAATCGTGTCCTCGGCAGCGCCGTCGCACTTGTGGTGGCCGCGGCCTTAGCCACCGCCTCCATCTTCGATTGCACTCTACCAGACCCTAAAGGCAACGGTAATCGCTGCCCTCTTCACTAAATGATGCGCTAAATCCCTCAACAGATACCTAATAAGGCCTCATCCAACTGCAGGCTGATCTCATCCACACGGGGGATCCACGCACGAGATGGAGGAGCCGCCGGGGAAGTGGAACCCCGCGGCCAGCTTCACCGACGACATCCTCGTCAAGATCCTCAGCTACCTCCCTGTCCGCTCCGTGTGCCGCTTCAAGTGCGTCTCCAGGTCATGGCGGAACCTCATCTCCCACCCTGAGCACTGCAAGAAGCTGCCCCAGACACTCGCGGGCTTCTTCTACAAAAGCTCAAACGGTGAGCGCTTCCCCATCTGGGCGCACCACTTCACCAACGTCACCGGAAAGGGCAGACCTTTCATCTTCCCCTCCTTCTCGTTCTTGCCCGCCTCCAGTAGTGACCTTTTCCTCTTGGATTCTTGCAATGGCCTCCTCCTCTGCTGCTGCTCTCAACCTGGTCCTGCTGTCGGTGACGAGCTGCTGCCGGTCCATTATGTTGTGTGCAATCCTGCGACAGAGAAGTGGGTTAGGCTGCCCGATGGCAGCCGGGCTAGTGACGAGACTCGCACTGCACGCTTGTGCTTCGACCCAACCGACGCGGGGCATTTCAATGTCATCGAGTATGTGGTAGACGAGAATGAAAATGTTACAGGGTTGGAGATCTATTCGTCCAAAACTGGATCATGGAGTTTCGTGGAAAATGGATGGGGTGATGATGTTTGGGTGTGTTATGGCCGAAGAAGTGTCTTTCTTAATGGCTTTCTACATTCAGTCACTCCAGCTGCAATAGTGGCAGTTGACACGGAGGGGAAGACATGGAGGACAATTCCTACACCAACCGAGAATGATAGTGGCTTCATCTATCCAGCTCAGGGTCGCCTATGTTTTATTAATGTTGCTGATGATGATATTTTCAAATTGTCCATTTGGACTCTTGATGACCATGCTGCCAATGAATGGACATTGAAGCATACAGTCAGCACATTATGCTTGTTTCGTGGCAAGAGGATTCGGGTTGATTTTGACTACCAAGTGATTGCAATTCACCCTGAAGGTAATACGGTTTTCTTCGTTTCTGGATGGAACAACAGGTTGATGGCATATATAATGGACCGCAGGGAGGTCCGTGTTATCCGTGATCTTGGACATGACTGCTCGGACCCTTATTTTCCATATGTTCCCTTGTTCTTGGAGGCACCAGTAGATATGGGCAGTAAAAATTGTTAAATGCAGGATGCAACTCTACATTTTGGTTGTCACAGCAGCATCATTCTTTTGCATCAAGGAGCTTACCACTTAGCTATCTATAAGTTTAGTAGTTGCTTGCTTAATCTATCTACTGAGCTATGAAGTTCCAGTTCTCTTGTAGGCTGCATGTGTCAATATGCTTTTATTAAGTTAGACCAGTGTTGTTCAATGACCAGGGTTATGTAAAATGCCCTTGAGAAGGCTAGACTTATTTCTTTAATCAAAGTATTTTAAGCTCTTGTTTTTCGACATTTGTTTGCTGATGCTATCCAAATCATTGTCAGCTTTTGTGAGGATAACTGTCACTTGTCTTCTAACTAAAAATAGCCTTTGGTTACCACCACTTTTTTTACCTCTATTATTCACTTCTCTCTTACTTGATATGTTGGGTAAGTACAGTCATGTATTTGGTTACAGCTGTTTTTTATAGCTTATGTCATGCTGTTTTTCTGAACAAAATTATGACCACTCGATTCATTGAGGCATTACTTTTTTGCTTGACCTTACAAGTAATGGACAGTTAGCCTTTTTCATGAACATGCTACTCACTTGAGTAATTCTGCTCGTTTATAAAAAAGATGAGTTTTGATTGAGGGATCACTTGTTGATACATTTTGATGTTACATATGCACATTATGTATAATAGTAAACTTACTTTGACCATACTCAGTGTCCTGGATATCCGCGTATTTTCCCTGTGCTGAGTGAATGATCAATCCATTTTGAAAACATGTAAACAAAATTTTGTATATATCATGCTCACTTTGACCTTGACTAACAACACTAGACACCCATTATCCTTGGAGTGACCTATTTATTTCTCCAAGTTATATTATTTGGACTCCTAAGAAAAAGGACAGACTCGTAAGGTCCCACGCAAGGTGGGATCTGGGAAATGATTATATGAGGGTAAGCCTTACCTCTACAATAAATTGCAGAGAGGCCACATCGAAGCTAGGACCTCTTGGCACAATCATTTAGGATTTTCCCATTTAAATCTAATATTAGCTTGATCTGTTGCATCTTTTTCAGATTCATGTACAGTATGCATTTACTTGTGATTTACTCCTATTATCAATGTATATGTTTCCTATTCATGTTGTTAAACAGATATGCATTGAAACGTAGGAATTGACAATTTAACTCTCTTTACGTTGGGCTTTGAGGATATACGATCCACTTTTATTTGACACTAATTTCCCTGCCATTTTGTTTTTCTTGAATTTTTCACTTTTCTTTACCTTTTCTCTTAGTTTAGATAGCTAACTGGGTTTGGTCGTTGTGTTAGAGCATCTCCAACCGTTCCCTAAATGAGGTTTCCATTTAGGATGTGATTGATAAAAACCATTCTCCAACCGTTCCCTATATGAGGTTGCTAAATTTACCAACTCCCAATCCATAGGCTAAAGGTTGCTACATTTAGCCACCTAATTCTTACTCCCTAAAGGATATTTGAACTATTTAGGAAACGATTATTGGGAACGGTTGGAGTGCATGTCTTTTTTATACTCCCAATAGATATAGCAACTCTCTAAAACCAGTCTTTTGGAAGTAAAATTATTGAGAGCTGTTGGAGATGCTCTTAGCCGGTCGCCTGGGACCCTGGGTTTTCTTGCTGTTCGCTGCCCTTTGGGCGAGCCGAGATGACTTTCTTTCGACTCAATCTTACCAAGATGGCAATATGGTACTTTCGTTTGGCCTGGGATATGGGGAAATAGAGAAAAGGTAAAGAAAAGGGAGAATTAGTGTCAAATAAGAGTGGACAATGCTATCAATCGTAAATCATCGAAACAACATAAGGAGTTAAATTGTCGATTCCCTCTGCTGAAACTAGTTGTAGTCAAACGAGTGCCCCGGCCCAGCCCATGCTCAAAGAGGCCTGGAATGCTTAGTTTTAGACTGGCACATAGGCCTTATCGAGCCGTGCCATGGCAGCCCACGGGTTCGGTCCGGTCCAAAATGTTAGATGAATATGAATTTGCTAAATGAAATATGGTAAACTATTATGGTTTATAAATCTGCAAATAACATTTGATTGACCTTTCTTCTGTTTTCCGAATGTCTTGAGCTGTGCAACAGAAACAGTTACAACTTTTTTTGTGCAAAAAAAGAAGCATATAACGACTTTAACTAGATCAGAAGATTGTGAAGAGCCCTTGATGCTCTCACATGATATATTGATGATTGCCTTTATCCTGAAACAATAGAAGGATTTTATTTAGTTCAGTTCCCTTTTTTACCATTTCTATCTTTATCCAGTCTAGATTAAAATTTGTTAAGGAAAGTTGATTGCAGATGAAAACTTTGAGGGGCAATTGAATAACAACCATCGTTTCAGACTCCAATTGTGTTTTCACCATCGTTTTTCAGATTTTGTGGTTTTTCTATCAGTTTTTGAATCTGAACAGTTATGCCAAAACAGAGAGCTCACCCTGAAGCCTTCACAATTATCTCTTTTTCATCCTCTGCCACGAACATGACGTTGTAAAGAATCGAGATTCTACAAGGACACTACTGATGGTGTTCCAATCTAAATTGAGGGAAATGCTAGAAGAAATTGCGTGTCGATGCGAGACAGCTTGCAGGAAAGAAGGTGGACAGAAATGGTGCAGTGGAGAGCAGGGACATTGCTTTTGCACGAGGCGAGGCCACCACCACGATAGATGTTCATAGGCTTCATACAGGCGCCACTGGATGGCGTCTGCTCACTCGGTATGTGGCTGGGTGAAGCGCGCTGCGTGCTGAGGTAATGCATCCTCGTCGTGGCTGAGAGCGTTGGACAGAGAAGACTAAGTCGAGAGCTAGGGAAGGTGAGGATTGAGGAGAAGACGTCGTGATCCGAGGGGATGGGGAACGTAAGGTGGTGGCCGACGCTGGTTGAGGAGGCAGTTCCGAAAACTTCTCAGATTTATCCATGGTGCGTGTGATCCTCAGAGCTCGGAGAACGACAGCCTGTTCCTGCAGCTGGAGACGGGGATCAGCTTGCTTGAGCTCCCGAAGCACACAGAAGGCCTCTGCGGGACCCATACTCAACACCCGCATCCTTTCGGAGCAGCTAGCAGAGTTGCGCGTGGAAGTCCAACAACGCGGCGGCGGAGGGCGTGGGCATGAGGAAGAGCACGCCGAGGTCGTGGAGGAGGGGAGCTCAGCGGCATCACGATGGCAGAACCATCTAGAATCTTTCTAAATAAATCCAATCTAGAACGTTGATTCTTAGATGAATGGTGCAGAATCACAAGTCGGAGAATGCCACGGACGCTTGTGTTGCTCATCAATGACCTATTTCTACTTATACCATGATATTTCAAGACTCCGAGCACCATCTTTATTACTCCATTTATCCTAAATTACTTATCATCCTAAACTTTTATGATGTTCATTGAACATTCTCTTAAACCGGACAACCTGTATGTCCGGGTTCACTAAACATTGACCTTGGACAAAAAAAAATACACTCAGAATAACATAACAAGTAAATTGAGACGGAGAGAGTATGTTATAATAAAAAAAGGAAAAAATATTCTTAAAAGTTAATGGACAATAACTGGGGTTATTTATGGATTCAATGAGAGCACAAAATAAGAGGTCAAACTTTGTGGGTCTACTATAATTTACTGAGGCGATCCAAAAAGATATAACACTATCAACTAAATCAATATGTATTGCCAGTTAAGATATGATAAAGTTGTCGTGTTACAAAGACATGTGAATGTAGATATGGTTTCTTGCTGCGTCTGTAGTGATTCTATATCTTAAAGATATGACAACGTACTTTTATGGCTACTGTTCATTGATTATGTACCTTGAAGATTTGAACAACACGGCCCAGAATTACTGTATAAATATGACACTTGCTTCAGTCTCTCCATCCACACAGTGAAATACAAAGAAAACTCTACATTCAAGATTTACCTGCGTGGTTGTCATGGCTTCCTCTCCTCATGTGCTTGTAGTTGATGATTCCCGCAAAGACCGTGTACTTGTATCTAGATTCCTTCAGAGCTTTGACATTCAAGGTACAATGGCCATTATGATTTTCGTGCTCATTTTGCCAATAATCTTTTTGGGTATACACATCATGTTAAATGTAAAAAAACATTTTATTGTGCCAATGGCAGATTTTTCTTATGGCTTAGGTTGCTATAGCACCACTTGTGTTTCTTTAATAGTTTCCCATTTACAGTGACTTCTATGGAAGACCCCGAAGATGCATTGGAGTTCTTGGATACGGTATATCAATAGTTTTCATGTCAATGTTATGTCTACACTAATATTTCCTCATTTCTGATTGCATAATTTATTTGTATATTATCTTCATATAAACTTCAAATATAGGAAGATGATGTGGATTTGATTATAACTGATTACCATATGACTGAGATTACTGGTTGTGACCTTCTCAAAGAAGTGAAGGTAATTCATTTCCTTTATACTTATAACCTGCATTTTCATGTAGTTTTATTATTTTTATTGTTAAATTATTTTTCTGTATTGTCACCAAATATTTAAATATGTATTCCTAATTAACATTAAAATTTATTTTCTCACCTCTCAGGAGTCACCTAAACTGAGGCATATCCCAGTAGTGATAGTTTTCACCCATTACACTCCTGAAGAGTTAAAGAAGTGAGTGAAGGCATAGCTACCAGCTACAATAGTATAACACATTTCTTTGTAGATGTTTATATTTTTATATACATTTTTATGCAGGTGCTTAGATGCAGGAGCGGAAGAGTACATCATTAAGCCCGTAACTGTCACTGATGTGCCTCGTATTCTAAATCACATATGATGAGTGACACATGAAGGCGATGAATAAAGAGTCCAACTCCTATAGGCAATTATTTCCATCGAGTCATCGAATTCTCCTTGTTTTGTTATGACCATGTATCGTCTTTGTGTGTCATCATTTCTGATTGAACAAATTTATTAGAGCTATAAGACTCTCATGCCTCTGGAATACCATTTCTTTGAAATCAATCTGCTGCAACACAAGCATCCGTGTTGTCTAGAAAACAGAAAGGCATTCGGTTACCAGTCTTCTTTTCATTGTCAGATATTGCATAATGGCTACACAAGCTCCAGACTTTATTTTTTGGTCATCTATGAATTTTGTCCAACCTAAAAGTCCTTGCATCTTTTTACTCCTGCATAAGTATTGGCATAGCCATAGCAAACATTGCATGGAGATGACAAGTGAGCATTGATCTAGGGGTCCTGTATGAATAAATGCCATGCGACGAACCGACTTTGTTTTAGGATTATCTGAATAAATGCTTGCGTGTTGCCCCACGAAGCCAAAACCTTAGTAATGAAAAGGTTGAACTGAACCTAAACATACAACTAACAGACCAAACAAATAAAATGAATAACAATTTCACTAACAAATTGATCACGCAAAGAGTGAGGGTAGGAAGGTTAGTCAACAATAATATGTGGATAATGTTTTGCCAAAAGAGCACTTCTACTTTTATAGCTCAAGTGCTCTCATTGTAAAATAAACAATGCTTAATCTTAGGTAACTTAATGAGATAATGCTTAACTTAGATAATTCTTACAGATATACAGTCTACTAGAACAAAGTAATTTAACCAATATGACCATGCAAGAGCGAACATCCGTACAGGAAAATTCTATCAAATCCAAGTTTTACTATCTCTAGAATAAAAATCGATATCCAGAAATATCCAATACTCTAATGCATATTAATATATTACTTCTTCTATACCAAAATATTTTTCATTCTAGCTAGGTGTATACCAGGTTCAGAGAACATTCTATAAATCTGGACAACCACGTTGTCTAGGTTCATGGAATGTTCCATGATTCTGGACACCAGAAAACTTACCAGAACGAGAAATAAATTGGGACGGCGAGGGAGTACTAACTGAGCTTCAGTCTAGTGAAATAGGAGGAGATTATTTGTGTCAAGATTTGAACTACATGGCTTAAAATTTTGGTACTCCACCATAAATTTGTTACCTACAGAAGAGAGAGTACAGCATTCGCTGAAAGATCGTGTGATAAAGGAACATCGATCTCAACAAAGCCAAAGCTGTACTCTCTCTCTTCTCCCTTTAGCCTTAGTGCTCTCTCTCTCTCTCTAGCTAATTTAGGCGTCACTCAGACACCTCCCGCCTTATATAGCACCCTACATCAACAATAAGACAAGAGAGGCAATTAGTAGCATGCTTGAGAGAACCCAAGTGCTAGCAAGTCGAATCCAATTACATGATCCCATTTCATTTTCATTTAGCAACCACAGCCGTCCATAATGTCCTGGCCGGCCGGTCGACTTGCTGGTTTCTCAAATCTGGAATCATCCACAGGCGCCGATTGGATTGTTCGAGTTCTCTCGCGTAAGCCGCCGTAGATTTTTGACAGCTCAAAGCTTCACCTGTCATATAAACATATTATATTCAAGAGAAAAGTTCATTTTACTCCTTGAACAATCTATTTTTTTCAAATTACATTTCGAACAAAATCTTGGCTCACTTTACTCCCTCAAACAATTTAAGTTGGTATTTCCTCCATTTCACAATATTTGTGATCCTAGCCCTTTAGATTTTTGTCAAAATACTTGTGAACATTCCAATGTATATCTGTAGGTGGAGTACCTATCTACTCCTGATTTATGCCTTGGAAAGCTGCAATATTACTGACCGGTGGGCTGGCAGAAGGGTTATGATGATTAATGCAGTTACAGAGAAAGGTTTCTCTAGCACTTTAACAATGGTAGTGGAGGTCATTTATCATACTCTCATATTTGGTATGCTATTGTCTAGAATCACAAGTATTATGGAACAGATGTGTACAATCTACTCTTTTATGTAATTTCTCTCTTTTATTTCGTACAAGATTTGAAGTTTGGGGGCTAACTTTTTCTCCGCATCTCAAAAATCAGTGCTTACGAAGTCCAATATTTTGGTTTCTTTCTAAAGTAATAGGGTATATATGAACGCAGTCCAGAATGACATTTCTCGCATACCGGCTATATGGTCTATACATAAGAGGATATGTCCCGTTTGGACCATCCAAAATTTTCTAGAACTGAGTATTCCTCCATTTTGATTTCGTTACAAGAAGTCTTTTTCTTATCTTAGCAAAATCAAAATAAAAGCAAATAAAGTATTTTTAGGATATAAAACTGCTCACGGAAAATCAATACACACTTCATATTATTTTATTTCCTTTTCCAGAATGGAATACAAATACAAGTCATGAAACTAACTATTATAACTTTGTACGCGGACTACACATCGCTCGCATGCCACTTACTATTTGATGCTAGTGACTCCCTGTGAGGCTACGACACTGAATGGTGATCCAAAGACAAGAGGCAGTAGTCCATTACCCTTAGAAGGAAAAGTAGGATAGATGATCGACTCGCTTCATTGTCCTTTGTAGTTAAACAGTAGGACTACTGCAGGATAAAAACAAAGTAACCCTCGCCTACAGTATGAACATTTTGTGCGGAAAGCCGGTGGTGGCCACCGACGGACAAGTTGGACTTTTCTCACACGCTGAAGAACCAGAAAGAGGAAAAAGAACGTGACAGTCCGATTTTCACCCCAGGTGAAAACCGTGCTTTTTACCTCATAGTTATTCCTAAAGAATGGCCAATCCAGTTGAATATCATCAAACTATAAGAGAATACAAAATATGACAAGAATCAAGAAAAAATATTATTTTAATAAGAATAACATCTAAAACAACTGAGTATAATGACTTGACACGCAGCCCAAGGAAAAAAACACAAAAATACTAACGGAAGCGAAACACTAAGCATCGTCGACGGCGGAAACAATTCTTTAACTTGAGCGTAGCGAAAGTCTTCGTAGTGAATCCAATTCCACAAGCAACTTGAGTGTAGACGAAACCCTTCCTCTTCATCTTCACACTTCATACAATTGAGTCGACGACGTCTTGAGGTTGAAAATCGATCCACTAATGTCTGAAAAACAAAATGGTAAAGTCATGAATACATAGAGTACTCGGCAAGCCGCACTATCTTGCAACAATGTGATGCATGTTTGGATTTCAAGGAAAGGTAAGGGCTCAGCGTCTAAAGCAATTATCATGAAGTCTAGGTGAGTCAAGTTTTATTATTAGTCAAATTTTATAAGTGGCCTTACAGGAAACAACACAATCCTGCAAGGTCAAATTTTAAGTTTAGCACACCTCCACTCGAAACCACAGCTCGAAGCCGGAAGTAAAACACCTATCAAAGGAGAGAAGTAGTAAATGCTAATCACTCGGTATGCTCTCGGGTAGTGTCCTTATCCATAGGCATAGCTATACGTATAGATTATAACTCTGCAGAGTTCATACACCTATACCCGCGTGAAGAGGTACTATAACATAGGATTACTGCAGAATCATATGCATAGAAACACTCACAAGATCAATAAATAAAGCATCGACCGGTGGCGCTCGTCCTCCAGTGTCCGGGATCTTCCCTAAGAAACGGCAAAGGGTCCAGAAGGTGTGAAAGATCTACCATCGACCAGGTGAGGTATCCTCTACTCATGGGTCGAGACAACGCTCCAAAACCGACTAACACTATCTCTACGCCATGGCGGGCCAGCCACTCATCCACAAAGCGTCATGATCCAGGACAACGCCCATACGAGTCACATTGTGTGTAAGTAAAAGCCTTGAACATATATCATGTGAGCCGGTCCTTATGCTGCCGGGCGAGTCACCAAATCACTCTTCTAAAACCACCGTCTCAACAATAAGTACCACCACAATAGAAACTTCGTAACCCAAAGTTTCTACACAATTGTGCCCGTAATGAGCACTCTCCAAATGGGAACTCCCCAAAAGTTTCCCAGCACCTAATCACCTACACTCGTCCCCGCAAATCACCTAGTGGGTTACTAATATAGAAACACAACACCTAAGAAACACCTACAATTTATTTAACACAAAAACATGTATAATCATCATGTGGGGTTCAATTAAGCATCTAAGCAATACTAAGCATGCAAGTATCATCGTAGCTCATCCTATGATGAATAGTCCAAGGGTAACATGTTATGGCGTAGGTATGAATCTACGCAACAAGAACGATTTCATATGCATGAGTTCATATTATGCAATTGCTAATATAGGAGCAAGAGTGTTCAAGGATTGCAGCTTGCCTTAAAAATGGGTCCAAGTATAGATCGGTGTCCTCGCTTGGCTTCGTCAAGTACTCCACGAGCTTCTAACCATTTGCTCTCACCGTCATCCAAAATTCAAGCGGAACGGGTAAGTGACATGCAAATCGAGACACCGACACGAATTACAAGGAAGATTGAGAAAACGAATCGCAAGAACATATTTAATCAATGCTAGAACATATACATGGATATCACTAACGCGTAGAGCGCAAATACAACGCATCCGACCACGTAATTTTCTAAAGCCTAAGGAAAAAGATATGAATTTATGAAGATTTGTGAAATTATCGGAAAATCGGAAAGATGGAAAAGATAAAATAGGGAATATTCCACGAGATATTATCAAGGGGTTGCGGGGTCCACCTGCCACAAAGACGGTAGAGGACATTCTATGATGGACCGGATCCACGGACTACCGACCGAGGGTAGTTCATGGACCAAACCCATCGGGTGGGGCCTACCGGCCACGTCACTAGCTAGGCCGGAGACGCGTGGCGCAACCCCAAACGAGCGGCGAAGCTCCACGGGCTCCGCTCGATCCCGCGCTTACGATGGCTACCACCAGGAAAAAGGGCTCCCGACGACGAACTCGGGGGTGGGGTCCCCAACGACAAGAGCTACGACCGGGACTCGAGATCCTCGGGGTCGTCGGAGTCGGCCGTGCCCCTGCTCTTCACTAATCTTGCCGGAATAGCTGAAAATCCTTGCTCCTTTCAGTAATTTAGCGGGAACTTGTCGGGGTCGGCCGACCCCGATGGATACACGCTAGCTCCGCCCCGGCTACGACGGCGGTGCAAGACCTTGCAGGAGTCTAGCGCATGGCGGCGAGCGAGGGAGCACGTTGAGGATCAAAGAAAACGTGATTGGACACCCGGAGAACAAAGCGCACCGCCTCCTGGACTTACTCCAAGTGGAACCCGACCGAAAAGTTGGTGGAACCTCACCGGCGGTGAGTCCCATGGCGACGGAAAAGGGGACAAACCGGCAAAAACAAGGGAATCGGCCTCCTTTAAAACCGGTAGCTAGCGCGGACGAACCGGAAGAGCGTGGCGGTACTCCCGGACCAGCTACCCGGCCGACTCCAACGACCACGGGTCGGTCGCGGAAGACGATGGCGGAAAAAGGGACACCAAGGAGAACCGTGACGCAAGGCTCACAACTAGAAACAACACGTCGACGGGTCCGGGACAAATTGGCGCAGCGCTACGGCAAGCCTACGGCCGCTCGACGGTGCGCGGAGGAACACCGAGCTTGTGTCGACCATGGCGGAAAGGGGAACCGGTGTGCACGCGCCGGAAGGGCTCTACACGGGTTCAATCCTTGAGGAAAAAGGTTCACGGAGAGGCGAGGCGGTCGACCGCAGGTAGATGGAAAGGTCGGAGACGAGGTGGATAATGAATTGGCCGGAAACAAAGAAGGACGACGACGCCCTCCCAAACTCGTCCGTCCACGAGGTGACCACGCAGTCGTGGCCAAGACAAGTGTCGTTTCCGCTCGCGCATGGAGAGTCGGGAACGCAGCTCGGTAGAAGCTTACCCTCGCCGACGACGACGAACGACGGTGGTGGACGCCCGCCGAATCTTCAAACCGCTTGCTCGTTCTCCTCTCTCCACCAAACGAGGAACACCGGAATCAACCGACCGGGTGGCAGCGACCAACTACTCCAACGGCGGCGGACGGAACAGAGCAACGACGGCGAATGAAGCCGCGAGGGGAAGCAAATGGAGGCAGCAACGACTACGGCATTTATATGGGGTGACTAGGGTTTGAGGAGCGAGGGCATGCTTGACTTCTTGGCATCCGTGCCCTACTGGCGGTTCAGAATGAACAGCCGGTCTTCTTATTGGCAAAGGGGAAATCTCCCGATGGTCGCCACATACCCGCTAGGGGACCAAGGCACGCAATAACCAGTAAACAGAACATTTGCAGATCCAGAC